>JASAMV010003043.1:0-27251 GCA_030248065.1 Rhynchonema sp. JSB1_4
GGCCACAGTTTCAAGTTTGTTTTATTTCACAATTTCTTTATTATGTTGCAAGCATTCAAAGTATTTTATCATTAGTTATGCAGGCAAGTGTAGATGCGCCTGCGCGTGAAAAAACTAAAGGAGCCTTTTTAACTCGTTTTCTCAGCGGCCAAAAAAGGCACCGCTTTTTTCCGGGGCCTGGGGAAATGTCCTACGTTTTATCGGAAAGTAAATTGTTCGCAAAAATATTTTCTGGAAGAGTATAGTATCAATCAACTGTGTTTTCAGGCAAGTACAATTTTTCAACTTTCACACAGGTCCCGGAAATCCGACTTCCAAAAGTCAACCTCAAACTGAACTGAGTCTACGCAATTTTCCGCTACCGGGTTACACGACAACGTGCGCGCAGTACTTTGAAATTGTTAGTTGTCGTTTGGCGACGTTGTTCGCAATTACGATGTTGGTGTCTATTATGATCGTTTTGTTTGCAGTCGAAGCCATCGCTTCAAACTTCGCGCAGCACAAGGGAGAGCGTGAAAGCGAGCGAATTGATGTCGACCAAGTTGAACTACGAGCGGCACGTGAAATCGGTGAAACAGTTCAATAAAATGTCCTGGGAGCGATCCGATGGAAAGCTGACCGCATCGCCGTCCGATTCGTTGCAGTGCTCGGTCTTTGATGCGCCCAAACTTGTTCGAACAGGTCGGTGGGTGGGGGAAAGAGGGTTGATAATAATGTGCGTTCATACCGGGCACACAAAAGTGAATGTATCCGACTTTTTACGACCACAAGTGCCAATCCTAGAGTTCAACAATCTGTTCCCTGGTCGTGACCTGACGAACAACACATGCACCGTGATGACTGTGGCACAAGCAACCCAACACGATATGGCTGCTTGGAGTCCGACCATGGAGGCCGAACGCGATGTGCTGACGGCAAAGGTGACGTTTTGGGATTGATTTTCCGCGACACAAAGATCTTGCGTGACAAATGCAAATATTTTATTCCACAACCTGCAGTTTATCGATGTTGCTCAACACATGTGCGAAACACTGAGGAGACACGGATACTGGGCTGATTTCATCGATCCGAGCTCCGGACGGCCGGTTAGAACAACAACATTTCCTTGGGGGGGGGCTGAATCATGGCATTACAATTGACAAAATGCCTAGCTGTTATCGAGATTGGCGTAAAATAACTTTTTTTCAGTATCTTGGTCCGTTTACGAACGCCACCTTGTTTGAAACCGACGATCGCTACCGCTACATGGGCGTACGAGTGGAGGATCTGGGTTGTTGCAAGGTTGGTATTCGCCAAACATTTTTCAATAGGGGCGTAGCTAGGTCTCCATTTAGGGGTATCTAGGCGAAAAGTCATTTTTATCCAGTGCTTGTTAAATTTCAGAAGCTTCCCGTATTTGTTCCCGTCCCGTGATCCCGTATTTGTTCAAAATTCGGCGCCTGTTGTCTGTGTCAGTCAAAGCAGTAGAAGGGCGCGAAAATTTTGGCTGTTTGTGGTTGTGCACCAGGAGCCACTAGAAATGTTTATTCTTGGGACTTCTCGAAGGGTACGGTACCCCAGGTACCCCTATCTTACGCCGCTGTTTTTCAAGCGGTTCGTTCGTACTGTTTCAAAAAAGCAACACTCACTAGCAGATGTATTGTTGTCCAAAAAATGCAAATCTTGCGGCTGATGCAATTTATTACGAATAAATGGGATGACCAACACGAAAATAAGGGCATAACAAATGTGAAAATGTGCCAGCACATACCGAACGAAAAATACCTAACTTTGGTTTGCAGGTGGTGATGCACGAACGTTGGGGCACACACACGTTTGTGAGCTCGTTGTTTACCGATGCTCCACTTGATTCGCCTGCCGTCAAAGATCTACTCGGTGATCTGCAGAGATTAGGGTTGGATGAATGCAAATAATTGTCGTGAATGTTGACAGTCAGTCAGTGTCAGTGTATCGAGCTTTCCGGCGAGACCATCAGAAATCAGTTCAGAACAGCAAATCATGTTTTGTGTGTAACCGAAAATTCTATCGTCACCAGGGATTAGGAACAGGTTTCTTATGGTCTGAGATTGTACAACCAAATGCCATTTTGACTTACTCCCATTGATTACGCGGTATTTTCTTGTTTAGCTGGGATTGGTAATTCAAACCCTACACCTGCGTGTGCTTGCTGTATTTGTGTGTCTTAAAGTTAGCGCAGTTGAATATACAGTTTAGCGTCAGACACCCATTTCATTTCTGGCTTTGTACAAACCAGCGTTTGGAATAATGCAGCAATTCCTTTTGTTTTACGTGAATTTTATTTTTGCTACGATTCGGTGACTTTTCTTTTCTATGTTGTTTGGGTTCATTTTTCTCCTGGACTTGCTCTTCTTTTGTCATCATTTGTTGACGTGTGATAAAATTGTCATAGATTTTACCTGAAACGCCAAGCAGGTTTGCCGCTCCGCATTCTGCCAACCAGAGTCGAGCACGGTCTGAGGCAGCAGATGTACCGAAAGTCACTGTTTTCCAAGCCGAGATTGAAAAATAAACCTGGATCCTGATAAATCCTGGGACGGACATCTGCTGGTTCGGCCGGTGTCGGATAAGGTGCATCGCATCATGGCTGCCTTTGGAATCGCACATCGCAATACCGAGGTGACCTTCCCTCAAGTGGAACGATGGTGTTGTTGCGCGTGACGGCACTATGACCATATCCGATGCGTTGACCAAGCAATGGGCCGATCTGGTTTTTTTCTGCGTGACTTTTCAGGTTTAATTTGGGTTGTGCACTCTGCTTCTTTTCATCAGCCCATTTGTTTTCATTCGATTGGTCATGTTTTATCACTCGCTTATCTTTTTGGCCAAGTTTTGACAGCATTTAAAGGTGCTGGTTAACAACCCTTCGACCGCGCTTGATCTTGGGGGGTAGCATATATAAACAAAGTTTGGACATCGTGTTACTCGACCCGTGTCGTGTTAATCGTGTTAATCTGGTTAGCCGATTGGTTGCTTCCTGATGTTTAACGGCCACGTTGAAGTTTGCCCCTCGTGAAAAAAACCGAAAAAATTTGAAACGCTGCTGTGACACGAATAGGCTGTTTCAAAGTTTGACACTAGAGTGACAGCAACCTCCAACAGTGTGCCGAAAACCGCAATGCACAATAGCTGTTGAAACGTCCGCATTGTTGAATAAAACAATAAAAGGTTTCAAAAACCTGGCCATTTTTTGTGAGGATTTTCTACTCGTATAATTTTAAGCATCTGTGGTGAATGAAATAAGTTGTCAATTACAAATAAAAATCCTCTAATTATCAAGTTTTTTGTTTGTGCTCCCCAGTTTTCAAAACCCTACACAGCTCACACAATGTTTACCACAACATGCGCAAGGCAGCCATTCCACAGCGCACACACACAACAAAGCTTGCCAACTGAAACATTGCTGTGTTGTCGCTGTGCCGGCTGTGTGTTGTCGTTGTGTGTGCGCTGTGGAATGGCTGCCTTGCGCATGTTGTGGTAAACATTGTGTGAGCTGTGTAGGGTTTTGAAAACTGGGGAGCACAAACAAAAAACTTGATAATTAGAGGATTTTTATTTGTAATTGACAACTTATTTCATTCACCACAGATGCTTAAAATTATACGAGTAGAAAATCCTAACAAAAAATGGCCAGGTTTTTGAAACCTTTTATTTTTTTATTCAACAATGCGGACGTTTCAGCAGCTATTGTGCATTGCGGTTTTCGGCACACTGTTGGAGGTTGCTGTCACTCTAGTGTCAAACTTTGAAACAGCCTATTCGTGTCACAGCAGCGTTTCAAATTTTTTCGGTTTTTTTCACGAGGGGCAAACTTCAACGTGGCCGTGAAACATCAGGAAGCAACCAATCGGCTCACCAGATTAGGGTCGAGTAACACGATGTCCAAACTTTGTTTATATATGCTACCCCCCAAGATCAAGCGCGGTCGAAGGGTTGTTAACCAGCAGCTTTAAAGTGGACGTTTCCAACCTTGGGTTCAGTATGGGCCGGATTTATTTCCGTCAACAACAAACTCCATCGAAACAATTTATCACACCCGATCAATGAATGATTCAAGGGTGATGGCCTCATATTCGCGCAACATTTCACAGAACCAGAGTGAAGAAATTTTGCACGCCCTTCAACCATAAACAGAAACACAAACGCAGAATCACAGAAAGAACACCAGACAAGAGAAGAAAAGCACAATAAAAAGGCACACATTTCACATGGGAGGAAATCATGATATAGTATCAACAATGAAGTTATGAAATTCGTATAATAGTATCACTGACCCATTGAGCAGCACTGGGAAAACCGTCACTGAAAAATTGACCACTTAATCTTTATTTAAAATCCGAGGGTTAATGTAAAACATTCAGGGTTTAAAAATTCGATTTCGTTCGCGTTCTGTAACGCGATTTGTGCTTGGAATTGGGAAATATCAGCTCCAGCGAATATTGCAATTGTACCCACCACGTGCATCGCACAACATAACACGGTCAAATGGTTGGGTTGCCTTGAGGGCTGCATTGAAGCAAGAAATACCAATGTTATTGGTCAGACGGTAAGGTGCTTTGAGGGCACGCCTTTGCGCAAGACCAGTGACACGTTGCTGTTTCGGCCCGTAACGCCTGACAGCTTAGGTGATCCGGGCCAGTCGTCAGAGACGAAATCACCGGGTGTACACCCCAAAATGCCACATGCTCCAAGAGACTAAATAGTCCCATTGAAACATAAGGCAAATAACGTGCACTGGTCATTTTTGCATTCAATGTCTGGGTTGCCTTGAGGGCTGCATTGAAGCAAGAAATACCAATGTTATTGGTCAGACGGTAAGGTGCTCAAAAATGACCAGTGCACGTTATTTGCCTTATGTTTCAATGGGACTATTTAGTCTCTTGGAGCATGTGGCATTTTGGGGTGTACACCCGGTGATTTCGTCTCTGACGACTGGCCCGGATCACCTAAGCTGTCAGGCGTTACGGGCCGAAACAGCAACGTGTCACTGGTCTTGCGCAAAGGCGTGCCCTCAAAGCACCTTACCGTCTGACCAATAACGGTCAAATGGATTTTCAAAGCCACAAAAAAACGAACCGTATCTTCCTCCTCCTGCTGATCCTGATCGCGTTGTGGTGGCTGGTTGACATTGCCCCGTTCATTGAAGTCAAATCCTCCAGGCCGATCCTCCTCAGCCAACGGCACATAGTCATCCGGGTTGTAGTCGTCTTGCGGTCGAAATAGCCATTGTCTGCATGTGTTTGTGTGTGTGTGGCAAAGTGGATCACACGTCCATACCAGGCGCATCGCACAGCACGAGTTCGAGTCCCGGTGCAGTAAATTAAAAAAATCGTGAAAAACTCACAGAAACGACGGTGTAATGAGTACTTTGAAGCCGTGCTGCTGATTCGGAAAGACGTCCTCCAAGAAATAGTAGAAATGTCCGCATGCGATACCTGACAATTGTGAACTGGGCTTCATGCTCGATTTACCGTATTTTCTTGAAGCCGAGGGCTCTATTTTTCGAGGCGCGTTTGAGCTCCAAAACATTGTCTGACAACGAACGAACTAAATACTTTTTATGCAGACGTTGCTCACACTGCTAAACACTGCATGTGCGTGAGAACGCATGGTCACCACGAGAAATCAGGTATAATCCAATTTCTGGTCTATCCAACGGATTCGCATCATAAATTCCGTTTTGGCTCTGTTACATGACCGGCCCGGCCCCAATCATTTAGGGGTTGGGCTTCAGCTAACGCAGTCATGTATTGGTCGCACAATGACTATATGAGAATCCATCCCCCTAATTTTCCTGCATTGACAAGGCCGATATTTGGCAATTATTTTCAAATTGTTCCACGCAACCGAAATGGTTCGGGCTCGGGTTACTGTAGCCACGTATTACACGCTTTATGAGTGAAATCGATACACACGAACACGTTGATCACTCCCGATAGATAAAGCGGGAAAAGAAAGAGAAAATAACTCCTTGTCAAAACCTGATTCAATTTGAAAAAATCGCCAGAAACTCTCCTTGACGATGCAGGAAAATTAAGGGGATGGATTCTCATATAGTCATTGTGCGACCAATACCAGACGTGGCGGCAAAAAAGGAAACCGGAAAGGACAGAAAGCTGTTTCCATCAATCAGGAACTGACCCAAGAAGTCGACAATGACGCTGTTGCCCAACAACAACGAGAATCCGAGCAATACCCACGGCAAGTAGGGCGCTTGGAAGGTGAGCAAACCGAAGAAGTTCATTCGAATGTGCGGATTGCGTCTGCTCCACACGTACACCAACATGATCGTGAATGCTTGGCCCAGAAACACGATGTTGACGAACAGCGCCATCAGCTGCAAATCGAACACAAGTGACTAAAATTGTGACTCTTGTGAATCGGGTTGCATTGTAGTTATGCTCATGCACATGCTTGCAAAATGCCTTCACATAGTGAACCCACTACATTTTGGAACAATTTTGAGAAGTTTTGGCCCCAATGTGCCATCATTATAAATAAATAGTGAATGCTCTACACTGTACAGTAAATCGAAAATGCCGCTTCTCCACCAATCGGCGTATCAGCTTACTGGAGTGAGATGAAAGGAAGAACCAACAACGTACGATCATGAACGTGCCGCCAAAAATGAACATGAAGAAGAAATCGCCGGGCGATCGTCGGAACTGTTCGGATTCTTCCAGCATTCGACAGTAGCGATACGTGAAGATCATGTTGAACAGGAAACTGAAGCCGAACGAACCGAAGAAACAGAAACACGTGAACAGGCGCCAGACCTGCAGATGAACAGACGCTATGACCGAATTGTTGAATTCAGGTTTTCAACGGTGTTGTGAATGCTAAATGCACCAAAAAATTTCAAGTTCATCCAAAAACTCCAGCTCAACTGCTGGGTCACAAGTCCCAGTAAGGTGAGAACCGTTAGTCCGCGGTACCTGGGCCGTCCGTCCATGGCTGATGACGGAACGGTCAGACCATCTGGAAACCCACCAGAAGATCTGACTACCCCTACAAAGGGGCGGCGACCATGGACGGCCGATGTCAGCTGTGCGCTAGATGCATTAATGACAAGGCAACATAACCACCGTGGAAAAACTCTGCCTAATAATAGTAGCAAGTGTACTGAGCACTAAGGCTTGATTAAGAACTTGATATGATAACTTGCAGGAAACAACATCGCTCAACAACCGCATTGTCTCCACGAACGCTTGAGCAGCTGTGGATCGACAACCGGCTGAAGAACAAAACATCTTTACGTTGGTATATCAACTAGGAGTATAAAATGTATATCACCTGTGATAACTGCACACAAACACACTGCATAGCAAATAATGACGTCATTATGACGAGCAGAATAACACTTTGAACACAAACTTCTCGCGCGTCGCCTGCGATACGCAGGTATTCAAATGTCATAGGCAGCAATTTCTCTCTCGTCTGCTTTTGCTGCACAGCGTAAAAATCATTTTGAGTTTTGCACTTCGAACCTCTGGTCGGATTTTGCAAGATCAAAGCACACAAATAATTTGACACAAATCGTGACAGGTATAAAAAAAAAACCAATCTGTTTTACGTGTATTAAAGTCAGACTGTTAAGCAAAATAAACGCCTTCTTTCTACTTTCACTCAGGAGTCGAAAGATGGCCGACGAGATTCAAACACACGCCGAGGACGATCCAATGGGCTTTCGACGACTGGTATCAGATGCTATTGTGAATGACGCGAGCGCGAAAGGTCCCAGTGGCCTGGATGATGCTCAGTCAGGTGATAAAACATGTGCTAACATGGAGCAAGATCCAAGTCCGATCGACCTTGAGGCGAACAACGCTGATCCTAAATCAGCGAGCGCCACTAAGGATCAGGAGGATGAGGAAATGCCGGATACAGATGATGAACTGGATAAAGCAACAAATGGAATGCAGAAGCTGGGCGCTTCCGATGACCCGGTAGCTGGTGTTTCAGGCAAGAATAAGCGAACACGCAAGTACACTACGGCCCAGCGTCGCAAGTACAACCGTGCCAGAGATCGCGCTCTCAGACAAGCTCAACAATTGGGCGAGGCCGTTAAACAACCGACCAAAACCAAAGGTAAACAGGGTGAAACTGGGCAGAATAAGGGACAAAAGCGAGGGCGCGAGGCTGGTGGAACACCGGACGCCGGACGCTCTGCTGCCAAAATTAATAATCAAGCGTCAACTCCCCCTGCCTCAGGTCAGACGCAAACGACCAAGCGATCGGGAAATGACAACGACAATCAAACACAAGACGGCGATGGAGCGTCATATGCCAAAAAAACCAAAATGGGACTCTACATGTACTTCCTATATGCCAAAGACGAATTGAAATCAGGTGACTACAAGCTGGTTGATTTCATTCAAACATTCATGGGTGAAAGAATTGATGAACTGAAACCCACCGATCCGATGCCCATGTTCGAGTGGTGTGGTATTCGGGCCGACTACGCGGCCGTGCTGTGTGCTGATCAGGCCACCATGGACTGGGTGCGGAACGTGACTAAAAACATGATCTATGATGGCCACGCCATGAAAGTGAGCGACAAAGTTCTGGACGGCTACAGCACATACCGAATGGTGGTGCCGGGTCATCAGAAAGTGGAACCAGAGCATCTGCTACACCGAGTGCGACGACAAAACACCGGTCTGCTGACGGATCGGTGGCGCATTGTGAAACCATACGTGGATGTCGGACACATTGCTCTGATTATGCACATCGACAAGCGATCAGAAGACCGTTTGAAAGAACTGAATTTCAAGGCGGCATGTGGCGTGGTGAAGGCCACCTTTACGCCCTATGAAATGCGAAACAACGACAAAAATGGAGGTGACAATAATAAAAAATAGGCGGTTACAGGCTTATAAGGTGCTTTTTGTAATTTAGGCAAAGAATAGTTGTTGAATTGTTGAGATCATTGTTGGTGACATAATTGTTGATTTTTCACACTGGTCAGTGATGAAAGGAAAAAAAATAAAAATTTGCTGAGACCTTTGTGAAATAAAAAAATATATATGTGGAAAGACACATAGGTATGTTTCACAGCATAGTTTTTGGCAAATATGCTTTAATAACAGTAATGGGGCTAAAAAAAAAATAATAGGCAAAATAACATAGCGCCGGGAAAGAAGCGTTGTAATGGTAAGACCAACGTGGACCCAAATCTTCCAACCAAACGAAAAAAAAACTATGGGAAAAAAGTCCTTTACAGAATGCCCCCAGTCCCGCGCAAAGAGGGGCTTCACAATCACGCGGAAGACTATCGCAGTGTTTGCGCTTGGACAGTGCGGTGGTTTGGCTACAAGCAATTCTGAAGAAATGGAGATGAAGGGTATGAAAGCAGGTCTGTTTTATTTTTATTTTTATATCTTTGCTCTACGATTTGTTCCGTGCTGGGCTGAGGTAAGCACGGGTATAACAACGACGTCCGAGGTGCCAGACGCCATGGACGCTGCTCAAAAACATAGCAAATTGTGGTATTTGGTACATATAACATGACTGCGTCAACTGACATTGTGCAAATAAACCTACAACACTGCAAAGGGGCATCGGCCGTACTGTTCCGAACCCTAAGCAAGCTTAAACAATCGATCGTTCTGATTCAGGAACCGTGGGTGAGACACAACCAAATCCTGGGTCTGAGCAGTAAAATGGGAGTAATACATAGATGCCCGAGTGATGTTTCACCGAGGGCATGCGTAATTACCAAGAATGTTAAGGCCTTTAAGCTTAACTTCCTGTGCAAGCGGGATGTAGTAGCTGTGGAGACCGAGATAAGCATTCATCGGAAAACTAGAAAAATAATCGTCGTTTCTGCGTACATGGCTCACGAACTCCCTGTTCCAGGCCCTGACCTGATCGCCGTGGTCAACTACGCCAAACGTGTCAAACAACCGATAATCTTAGGATGTGACTCAAACGCACACCATCAAGTGTGGGGGAGCACCAATATCAATAAAAGAGGTGAGATGCTACTCGAATACCTGATTAGCACTGACCTGATGATTATGAACGTCGGCAATGTGCCAACATTTGTCAATAAAAGACAAATGGAGGTACTAGACATAACACTTGCTTCCCAGGAGGTGGCACCGCTAATAACAAAATGGAGTGTTTCTGATAAGGAGACTCTATCTGATCACAAATATCTAATGTGTAGGCTCACAAGTGACAAACCAGAGCCAACATATAGACGAAATCCACGCAAAACAGACTGGGATCATTTTCGATCTAAAATCTCTGAATCTGGGCTGAAAGGCGAACCGCCAACAAGCACAGAGCACATAGAAAACTTGGTGCAAAAAACAACCGACACGATAATGAGCTCTTTTGAAGCCAGCTGTCCCTATAAAAAAGTCAGGCAAGACTATAATGTCCCCTGGTGGTCAAAAAAACTAGAAAAACTGAGGAAGAAACTAAGGTGTTTGGAACGCAATGCCAAAAAGTCCCGCAATGCCAAAAACATCTATTGGAGGGACTATTGGCAGGAATATAGAGATTGCGCTGGAGAATACCAGCGCGAAATAAGGCAATCCAGATCAGGGGGATTCAAAAACGCCTGCTCTGAGATTCACAGCACACATGAAACATCACGAATATTTAAGATGATGACAACCCCTCCAACAGCACCGTTGGGCATGCTCTCAAAAATAGGAGGCGGAAACACTGCCTCGGCAACAGAAACACTCCAATATCTGCTTGAAACTCACTTTCCTGGGAGTTCTTCAACAAATAAAGCTGTACCGCCCACTCCTACTTCAGAATTCGGTCGCTCGGACGACTGGAGGCTGGCAGAGGAAATTGTGAGCGAAAACAAAGTCGAATGGGCGATAAAAACATTCAGGCCATATAAAGCTGCAGGTGAGGATGGGATTTTTCCAGCTCTTTTACAACAAGGACTGGTGGAACTGAAACCTACACTCACTTTGATGTTTCAATCATGTTTGGCATGGGCATACATGCCAAAAATGTGGAAAAAAGCAAAAGTAATCTTCATACCAAAACCCGGTAAGGAAGATTACTCTCAGGCAAAATCGTTTAGACCAATAAGTCTGACCTCGTTCATGCTGAAAACGCTAGAACGATTAGTAGACAGCTTCATAAGAGAGAATGTTTTGAAAAACATTCCGATACATCCGAACCAACATGCTTACCAGGCCGGTAAATCCACAGAAACAGCACTTCACTGTGTAGTTTCTAGATTGGAACAAGCGGTCATGGTAAAAAAACAATACTGTATTGGAGCTTTCATAGATGTGGAGGGAGCGTTTGATAACGCGCCCTTCGCGCTGATCAAATCTGAGCTCAAACGGAGACATGTTCCCAGCCCTATCAGAGCGTGGATTGCTCAGATGCTGGAAACAAGAACAGTCCAGGTTGAATTAAATGGTGAAAAATTAGGAGCTATAACCACAAGGGGATGCGCACAGGGAGGAGTCCTGTCACCCCTGATCTGGTGTTTAATAATGGACAAGCTTATTCTTGAAATCTTGACCAAAACCAACCTCTATATCCAAGCCTATGCTGATGATGCAGTCCTGCTAGCAAGCGGCACTGATCTTTCGCAACTATGTGCTGATATGCAGGAAGGACTAAACGTTGCAGCTACATGGTGTCACAATAACGGGTTCAGAGTGAATCCTGATAAAACAGAAGTGGTCGTTTTTACCAAAAAACGACTACGCATCGGCATACAGCCGATAAAAATAGGAAACAAAGTGATAAAAATGACAGAAACCGTAAAGTT
This sequence comes from Rhynchonema sp. JSB1_4, assembly GCA_030248065.1. Lineage (NCBI taxonomy): Eukaryota > Metazoa > Nematoda > Chromadorea > Monhysterida > Xyalidae > Rhynchonema > Rhynchonema sp. JSB1_4. The sequence continues at coordinate 11,777 of JASAMV010003043.1, forward strand.
TCTGGGCATAACCATAGATAGTAAGCTAACCTGGCGTCAACACATAGAAAAACAGTGTAAAAAAGCAACCATCAGTTTGTTTCAATGCAGAAGGATTGCTAGTGGAAACTGGGGATTGCAGCCAAGAGTATGCCTCTGGGTGTATAACTGTGTCATAAAACCTATGCTGCTATATGGCTCGGTCGTATGGTGGCAAAGAACGAACTTAATCACTGTGAAAAAGCTGCTAGGGAAGGTGCAACGCCTAGGCTGCCTTTTCATTACAGGTGCTTTCAAATCAACACCGACGGCTGCGCTTGAAACATTACTGTGTCTGGCGCCGCTGGATCTGGTCGCAAAATCACAAGCGATGCTGTGTGCGTCGCGGCTGGTAAACACAGGTATGTGGGATACGGTGACTGGGGCAAAAACTAGTCATACCTGCATAGTAGACGAAATAGCCGAGAATGTTCCAGTCCTGGGTATGCCCAGGGACAGGATGGTTAAAAAACTAAATTTCCATGATGCCTACAAAGTAGACATCAGAGACAAAGCGTTTTTCGAAGAATATGGTGCCAATTGGGTCGAAAATCATGCGGGCATTAAGGTTTTTACCGATGGTGCGAAGCACATGATAAATGGGTGCACTGGAGCGGGAGTAGCGCTTCGGGACACTAACAAAAGCTTCGGCCTGGGGCAAAATGCAACTGTCTATCAGGCTGAAACATTTGCCATTCTGAAGGCTGCAGAACAGCTGCAGAGCCAACTAATTAGGCGCAACGAAATAACGATCTTCAGCGACTGCAGATCTGCTCTACAATCCCTAAAACGATGTGAAACAACATCGAAATTGGTGCAAGAATGTCGTGATAAGCTGAACGAGGTTGGTTCAGAGAATCACTTGTCCTTGAAATGGATACCGGGGCACTCGGGCATCGAGGGAAACATGAGAGCGGATGAATTGGCCAGGAAAGGCCGGTACAAACCGCTCCAAGGACCAGAGCCAGCCCTAGGTTTGGCTTCGAGCGTATGCAAGAGGAGCGTAAAACGCTGGCTCCTGGAGGGCCTGCAAAACAAATGGATGTCTGAGTCCAGATGCAGACAGAGCAAACTGTTTATTAAAAATGTTGATATCTATAAAACAAAGGCCCTGCTGTCCCTAAACAGACAACAACTCAGGAACATGGTGGGGGTGTTCACGGGACACTGTGCTGTGAGTAAACACCTGCACATAATAGGTCTTGCGGACAGTCCGACCTGCGATGCATGCGGGCTCGATGCAGAGTCAGCCGAACATTATATCTGCACATGTCGCACGTACAGGCATATCCGAGCAGAATTGCTTGGTGGTCAAACAGTGACTTGTGAAGATGTACAAGACATGAAAGTGCAGTATATTGCAGCTTTTATAAAGCGAACAGAGCGTTTCGAACAAGCAGAGGAATAGACAACCTAATCCTTTGAAGCAACTGGCGCAAAAACATAGCTCTTGTATTTTTCACTTCATTTTACAGGATCAACGCAGCCATTTTCTTATGGGCAAGGTGCAATAATCGCAAACTAACGCGATTCAAGCATTTGAAAGTGCAAACTTTCTGGCCCAATGAAACTACTACTACTCTCCAATTGGTAATAATTAGATCAGTTGGCAGTGTCAACAATATACAATTATTGCGATTTCGAATTTTCACATTGGGCGATTTGAAAACCGACGTTGTGTTAACTTATGGTTGTTACCTGACACAAATCAGTTGCAGTTCAGAACTTCCCTTCCTCTCGGGTACCCTGAGGGGACAAGACGATCAATTGTGCTGATTTTCGCATTATTTTCCGGTAATTTAGTCAGTATCAATATCAATAATATCAACATCAATACCAACCTCCACTGCCGCCTTGCACGGTGGCCAGGGATAGACCAAATGATCCGGTGGACGGTTTCTCCAATCGAACTTCAATCGTTTCAACGTCCGGCTCCTGAAGCGTGAATGAATATACCATGCAACTGTTTACCAGTCACGCTAATCTAACAGCGGTGAGTTTTGCGCGTTTGGGCTTGTTCTCACAAAATATCAAACCGTCTCCGCTATGCTTACTGATCGTAATCTATACTACTGAAACAGGAAGACGTATGTATGTATGTGTGTGCCCCCCTCCCTCGGAAGGGCGGACGGGTCAATTTTCACGGGTAGCTTTGGGTAGTATGCTAACGGGTCTTCGGAGGGGGGGGGGTGGCACGGCACGGGCGCGGCGCCGTAGGCACGGGTCCCGACTAGTAATAATAAAAATAATAAAAACGCAGCTCGGCACCAAAAGTAATTTTTAAAGTGTCGCCGGCTAAATTTAGGCAAACAAAATTCATCACGGCTGCAAAATGTTTCCCGGTTAGCAGAAAACGAGCGGAAACAATACGCAAAAACATTGCACGAACTTCCATCTCGGCTGAAAAATAACAAAGGAAAACAGCGATAAACCTACCATAGGTTGTTGTGTCAACAGTTCAGTTGCAGTGGATCCGTCGTCCAATCTCAACAACTGCAAGGTCACCGGTGATGTGGCTGCTTTCAGCATTCCGACAACATCTTGGTGTGACAGTCCACTGGTTAGACGACCGTTTACCTAAAGCAATATCAGGGGCACATGTATGTATAGTCCGTCATTTTATTCTCGGTCCAAATAAAGTATGCAGCAAATGTTTCATCGCAACAGCAGCCATCAAGTAACATGCATGTTTCGAGCCACGTTGTCGACCTGTCGGTTAGCATCCACGACGATGACTGCAGTTTTCAAGGCGTTGAAACATTTTCTGTATATCGATTCTGGACTATTACAAAACGGAAACACTATACATTATTGGGGGCGGGGGGGGGGCTTTGCAAACTTGTATAGATCGTATGCACGGTTTTTTTCATCATGGGCCCGTGGCCCATTGGTCGCTCATTTGCCAAAAATCTAGTGGTTCATTCTTACCGGCCTCCTGAAAGTCTAGTGGCTCATTTGTAAGCCACCACTTGTGGCTAAAAAATTCTGATCGTACGGGATCCGTCTTGGTGACGTGAGTTGTTGACTGCCGAAGAACGACAATTTTTTCTGGACACGCCGTAGAGCAGCGAAAATGTTTCGGCACTTTCTCAAAAACGCATCCGGCAAGGACAAATGCGATAGGATCAAACTACAAACACCAAATGAAAAAATAGTGATATCATTCTAAGCGGTTGCATACGCACATATGGTTGCCGGATTGCTTCCTGGCGAAAAGCAGCAAAGTTTTCATAAAAGCCGCAGCGGCGCGCACAAAAAAACCACACCGTGAAAGTTACGTACAAATGTGACTAATATTCTGATGAGTTTCTGCTCATTCAGCCCATATACGAACACGCTTAGCCCTCAATCAGCCCAAACACTCCATTAGATGAGAAAGGTTGGCTTGTTTCTAACAGCAAAATTAAAAGTAAACATTTCCTACAAAATTTCCAATCATAAACTCCAAAAGGTAGCACAAACCGATATCAATCTATCACCAGGTCTGAGATTATCGCACCCGAGTGCCGGCTGCCCCACCAACGCTTTGACGTAGATGTGTTTGCGATTTTGACCAGCGCCGGCGATTTTGAGCCCGAGTGAGCCAGAATCGGTCTTGTCCAAAACGACTGTGATGGGAATCGCCTGGAACGCGTATTTGGGATGCAATAAGCAGGGTTCACGCCAACCAACACATGGGAAAAATTGACACCCCATATTTATCCAGCTATTGTCAACGTCACAGAATTTCGTACTTTTTACCCCCAAAATCACTAAAAACAGCATATTTTCGTGAACCAGGATATCAAATTTGATCGACTACCGATTTTTGACCGAGGTGATCAGATCACTATCGTCAACACATTCCGGGTCATAGCTTTTTTTTTCAAAATTCGCACTGGGTGCAACTTAGGTGCACAGGATTAAGTCATATATAGTGTTTAGCAGCGTCGATAGTGCCAGCATGTTGGCTAAAGATAGATTGGGGCACCCGGAACATAGATTTTTCAGGCACTTTTTAGGTACAATTTGCAACTAAAATTTCAGAATGCACCTAAAAATTGGAGGTTAGGTGCAACTTGCACCTAGATTTTTCACACTTTGTTCATAAAAAAAATTCTAGGTGCAAGTTGCACCTAACCTCCAATTTTTAGGTGCAAATCAGAAATTTTAGGTGCAAACTGCACCTAAAAAGTGCCTGAAAAACCTATGTTACGGGGGCCCCAATCTATCTTTAGCCAACATGCTGGCACTATTGACGCTGCTTAACACTGCGTATATGACTTTTCCAATCCTTCAAAACCAGGCAGACACAAAAAACAGTCAAGCTGATCCCAAATCATTCAATCAACTCAATCGCGTAACGATGCCATCGTTCACATTCGACAAAAGTGAATCAATCAGTTCGTCATACAGTATACATACAGGTTCATCACGAACAAAAGAGGGACGCTTGTTGTATGACCCAAAGAAATAATAAAAAATACCCAATATACAAATACACTCACCATCTCGTTCCACCTCCTCTCCTCCTCATCCTCCCTGTCCTCCTCCATCCAATCAATATTATCCGATCGATATCGATTGGCGCGATCCGCCGTCGTGCTTCGACCATCCAGCGGCGTATCGGTTGAATGCTGTTTGGAGAACATTCGTTCCTCGTCCGAACTCGACGACGAGGTTAGCACCTATGCGCAACACAACAAACGTCAGCGTAGGAATAATATATTATCGTTTTTTTTATAATTCTAATAGGGAGGGAGCAATGCATCTCATGACTGATGAGGACCCGGATGCATTGTGACATATATAGTCTCCTGAGAGGGTCCGAAACTATATATGCAGCTTTATACTACTCTGATATTATAATCCTGCTCACATTTATAAGAACTAAATGAAACACTGCTACACACTCCTTCTATAACTGACGATGCGCATGACATCAATCCGTGAATTATCTTTTTCAGTCAGGTGGATGGAGCAATTGCGCTGCTCACCATCTGAATGCGAGCCGAAATTGCAAAATGAAAATATTCCAACACTCAAACTCGTGCAATCGTTTAATTTCAACAGTTGCCGACAGACAGCACTGATCGGGATAAGCACACGAAACTGTTTCCTGACCAATAGTTAAAAAGACAATTTCCGTTATTGTCCCACCCGGTTTTGTAACTAAGCTTTTATCACTAATTTACCAGCACGGTTTTGTGCGTCATTGAGATCAATAACACAAACAAAACCAATAGTTGACAAACAACAGTCCAGAACCAGATTCTTCACTTCACGTTCATAATCAATACCAACCTTGTTCGGTGGCTTTCCGCCCGCTCGACCATGGCCGCCAGATTTATTCTGCGTCGATGTATTACGGCCGGCCGCGTGAGAGTCGTCATCACTCGAATCGTATAGTCCCTGAATTGGCAAGGCAAATTATTGTTGTTACACATATATTGTTGAAATCCAATTTTTTCCCACAATTCCAAATTTCAGCTGTCGATGTCGGGTTGCGGGTATTTTTTTACTGTAAGGTGACGGGTGTCGGTTTTTTTTGAAAGTGTACATATGTAGATGTCGGGCGTCACCGGTTCGCGGCTTATAGTAATCTGGTCAAATCATCTCGTCAAACAAAGTCGTCGAACACATGTATTGGTTTTCGCGCTCATTTGGGGCTCATGTGTTCGACGACTTTGTTTGACGAGATGATTTGACGACAAAACCATTAGTCCGGTTCTCCTGGCCGAAACTAATTCGAGTAAACCTCAAAATAACCTTATTGCAAAAAAGGCCAGAAAGCCCGTGACCGACTCAATTCCGCTTAAGTTTGATGGCGGCTGATTAGATGACACACCGATTAATGAACACAAAAGTGATAAGAAGCAAACAAGTGATTGACTCACCCGATACATACTGGTGCTGGCAGCAGACACGGGTCGATTCGTACTATCAATCGTCGAATTATTATTATTTTTCGACGTATCCTGTTGTTGTTGTTGTGGAATGGCGAACTCCCCACTCGAATGTGATGATATCGAACTGATGGTGGATGTGTTGTGATGCCCAGATGTGGCGGGGGGCACGCGGAGGGACGTCGGGGGCATGCTTAGGCTCTGAAACATTATGTGAAACAGTTGAGTTGAGCACATGGAACGCCCATGGCCGTACAGCATGGCTTGGTGCCCACGCAAATTAATAAGCACCAGCCTAATTCTAAACGTATGGGTCTAAAGGTGTGCGATTGGGCCTGAATCTGGGCGGGCACAAGCTTGCGAGTTGGCATGAACCCCAGTCCAGTCCGGAGCCTACGTGTAGGTACCAGTCTAAAAACGTGGGTCTGACCACAAGCGCAGGCATAAGCCTACAAGTGGGCATGAGCCTAAATGTAGCCCTGGCTGAAAGCATCCAAATGTGTGGTGCCCATGCCTGAGTCGAAATTTTGGCCACAAAGATAAATCGGTTAAAAATCCACATCCATGCCTAAATATACCTTGATCGGCGTCATATCACTCTTGGCCCTATTCCTCTGCTTTTTTCCAGCAGCAGCGGGAGCAGCAGCAGCATTTTGTCCCGCAACCGCCGGTGGTGACCCGGTACTCTTCGGTGTGGTCCTGGCATCGTGCAATATCATATCGACACTTGATATCATCGGCAGATGGCTGTCGGTCAGGTCACGGATATCGGTCTTGGCGCGTTGACGCACATCCTATAAATACTGGGGTTGAATATTTTGATTTTCAGTTTTCCATCTTTATTCAGACACGGGGTGATATTCACAAAAGGGTGGAGTGGAGAGTTGAGTGGAAAGTTCAGTGGAATGGATACGGTAGCGTTGAAACATTGCACACGTTGTGGCGTGACGTGTGCGTTTGTGTGTTGGCAAAATGTATTCGCGCGGTGAACAATAACACACGCGCGCCCGTGTTGCAGAAACCCCGTTTTGTTGAGAGGCGTGGCGTTTCCAATGTTTCTGCGTGGGAAAATGTAACGTTAGCGTTCCACCCAACTTTCCACTGAATGTTTCACTCAAACTCCACTCAACTTTCCACTCAACTATCTGTCTCTACTCAACCGTTTCGTGAATATCGGCTACGATCCGCCAGAATCCGGCATTGGACGGGTCAACTACAGCATTGTATTCAATACGGGACCGAGCACTTCCTTGAAAAATGTTTCACTAATCGTGTAAATAAATCGTGCATTTGCGGTTCGCCAGTAACGAATAGGTTCCAGGCTGTTTCAAAAAAAGTGGTTAATTAAAAAAATTAAAATTTTTTTTTGAAACTCAGATTTTGCTTTTTTTTAATAAAAAAAGTTGTCCAAAATGGGCTGAAATGTCCAAAGATGGCCTTTTTCGAGGCAAAAAATGGCACTTTTTTTCTGTGGACGGGACAATGTTTCCAAAATCGCGCCTGCGGCGCCCTGTATTGTCCCCAAATCCGTACAGGGATGCGCGGGGCTGGTCTTTTATAGTGATGTGGCACCGATAATGTACTACTGCATGCTACTACACATGTATATACAGTATGCAGGAATGGTGCAAAACCGGGCGCGCAAAGTCGATCTGACACGCAAGATTTGGGCTGTAATCGATATTTTGATGCTCGTATATCAGATATTCGGCATTAGATGCATTAAAATACGTTGTACAGCATGCTACAATATATTAGAGTAACATCGTTAGTGAACATCAACCTCACACTGGTCGGAGACCATACAGTCTGCACAATACTACCGGGTGTCACCACACAAGTTGGGTCTCAGGCGAAAATTTTTCAATTTTTGAAAAATATGTTGTATGTTGTTCAGGATTTCATTTATCCTGAAACGTCGTTTGCAACACTTTTTCTAATAAAAAAAATTTTCGTCAAAAAAAATCAAAAAAAATTTTTTTTAAAAAAAGCTCGTTAATAAAAAATTTTTTTTCAACCCTGGAACGTTCCGTTACGTAGATAACAGTAAATGTCAAGCAAAACATAGTTCAAAACAACATCGAGCTTAAAAATGACACGAATTGAGTGTCATGACATTTATGTGTGTTTCCAACGCTGATTGGTTGTCACGCGCGCGCCAGCCAATAAGCGCGCGACAATTTGTTTCGTGTTGCGTGTGAGAACGAAGTATAGTTAGGACTTTACACGCCAGCTCGAAACAGCTCTCTTCCAGCGTTTGATACAGGGTGACGTACCGTTGGTAGGTGTTTTGCATAAAAGTCGCCCCGAATTCTCCATATGAAGCACTCTTTTCGGAAAAGGTAGAAAATCGGCACCTCCTTTCAAACGTTTTGCACAAATATTGTCCCAGACATTGTCCCTAGTCGCTAAACATTCTATTTGTGGCGGGGAGAGGCGGCGCGGGGCTCATTCGTGCACAGAAAAGTTAACACAGTCTTCCCTCTTTGCAGCGGAAACTTTTCAAACGCCATTTTCGCCCCCAATCTGCCTTCAACCTCGTAGTTACCACTCTATATATGGTGAATATTCTGCACATAAATGTGACCGAAAATAATGACCAGTCCACGCACGCCATTTAGAGTGTGCCCCGTATTGGCATTGCTCACCACGAACCTTATGCCTTTGCGGCTGCGTGCCACCAGTGCGCCGCGCATCCATCGCCATGCCGGTTGCACTGTTCACGCTCTCCTCGCTGCTCGATATCAATCCCTTCAATCGGATGGCTTCCATTTCCACATCCGGATTCGCCAATCGAACCAACAGCACGGCATCGTGACGATTCTTGCCGTCAAGGGGGATACCGCTTATCGCTGTCAGTTTGTCGCCTGAAACGGTTATTTTCAATGAATAATGTGCATGGGTCAGATTGACTTATTTTTATTATTATTTTCATCTGACGTATTTTTCCGGCATGGCTTAGCGCACTTGTGCGCCTAGGCGCGAACCTTGGTCCAAAAAAGGTGCAAGCGCGGGCCCAGGCCATGTTCGACCAATCTTCGGACAGTGTGACCGATGTTTGGGTCGCCACACGTTCGGTTTCTGTTGTGTTGTTGGCAGTCGGATTAAGTCTCAGTGGAAGAAATAAAAGAAATAACGTTTTTGCTGAGAAAAAAACGCTCAGTAAGGAAATGCAAATGAGAACAAAATTTTACGGAAAGAAGAACAGTGCTCCACGAAACGCACAACCGAACCGACCGATATCAAACTGGGCACATATAACCGTCTCAATATTTGCAATATTCCCTGAAAAGTTCTGATTTGAACCAAAAGCTTGTCAATCCTCCATTGTTCCATAACGCACCTAGTTATCAGCATAAGTCGCCCACCAATCACCAAGCTTCTAAGTACCCCAAGCGATGGCTAATTGTTTGCTCGTCAACACAAATCGTCAACCCTGGTCATCATCGCAATTCAAGTGGTGTTATCGAGATTGACAATACATACATACATACACATGGTATGTGTTGACGACAAAGCGTTAACGATGTGCATTAACGACATCTCCATAAGCCTGAACGCACCGATTTTCATCCTGCCCTGCAACTCGGCGGGCCCGCCGGGTGTCAACGATTTGACGTAGACGCCCTTGATGCCCTGAAGGTCCCCATCGACCAGCGTCAGGCCCAAGCCGTGCTTTGGGTCTTTGATCAGCCGAACTTTGTACTTGACGAACTCCGGTTGTGCATGACCGGACCACGGACTCAGGGTTTCCGAATTTAGGCGAGTGAGCAGAGAATCTGGAAACGAAATGAATAAATGAAAAAAGCTGAACAAAAAATTGGCACAAATAATAGAATAAAGCAATCAGTTTTCGAGAAACCGGTTCAGAAGAAGTCAAATGTAAGAGCAGCAAGCGAAAAAGCAAGCACCAGCATTAGTTTGGAATGAACAAAATTGAGATTAAGGGCGCTCAGCAATAAATCATTTTGGCCATTGTCCAGACCGAATCAAGAAGACCACAACATTAAAATAAGACCACAAGACCAAAAAGCGCCGCGCCACCCACCCACCATTCACAGTATTATCCGTCGATCTATCCTCCTGAAGTCCATGTCCCACATTTATGTCCACCACATCCACCCCACTGCTACTATTATTGTTGTTGACCAAGTCAGACGTCCTGTCAAATTGTGTCCCATTATTGATCATTAGACGTTGTTCAATGCGACGTCGGCGGTCCAGGGTGGCTTGCTGGAAATTTTGTCGGTTGTCATACTTTTGTCGGTTTTGTTTCTTGTACTTGTTCTTAGAATCTTTTGTCGTGATTATTATAGTGTTGCTAACAAGTGGTATTGTAGAGGACGAAACTGCAGCTGCATTTACTCCATGAGCAGAACATTTCTGCCGGTAGAAAATTTGGGATTTGGTTCGGTCTAGCCTTCATTCATTCATTTGATTTTTGTAGTTAGCATGGAAGTTACAACAAACCACAAGGGATGAATCCTAGTACCGTAACTGCCTTGGTCCCGCGACCGTTTTGTACAGCAAGGATATTGTGGAAAAAATGGGAAACGTTTTTTTATCAGCAGTCTGGCTGAACGGCCGCAATTTCTACGCGTATCGAAATTAGTGACGTGAGTGGATATTGTTGCGTTCCTGGTATTTTTTTATACGTTATTGTTCGGTTGTGTTGGTCATCGAGACACCGGAAGCATTGCCGAAGAAGCTCCAACGGCTATATTTAAAGGCAAACTACACCGTCATGAGCTCGATTTCGCAGCTCGCAGAATAGTGAAACATTCAGACGTGGCTGCTGATTTGGGAAATGCTACACGTTGAAGAATACAAAATGGAGCATGGGGATTTTCTCTTTCTATTCGTCTTGAACACACACCAGCCTTGAAATCGGGCTCGTGTTGGTACAGTTTGCCGCGTTTGCTCGGCAAACATTCTTCAACACCACCGACTATTGATTAGGTGTGCATTGTGGAAACAACATCTGAAAATGTTTTACTCATCCTATGAATGAAGCACAGCACTGCTTCGAAACATCGACTCAAACAACTTATCACGAAACATCAGAAAACAGTCGGCTTATATAACTGTCGTCAACCCAGATCGTCAACGCTGCTTGAGTTGACGGCCAGATTCGGCTATCTGAGTTGACGACAGAACAATTAGCCAAAAAGCGTACCTTCTGTTGATCGGCGCGTTGTTTTTCGAGTTTTTCATCCGGCGACGCTTCTCTGGACATATCTGCTGCGCCGGAGTCGGCACTGCAACGAATCAAAGAGTACTGTGTTGAAAATATTTTTCTCAGAGAACAGCAGAGCAACGAAACAACCAGCAACAGGTTTAGGCCGGTACGTTCTTTGCCGCCATCCCGGTAGGTTTTGTGTTTGGCTGCACTGTGACAGAATCACATGAATTTAACGCAACGTAACGTTGCCGTTTTTGTCAACCGACGAAAATGAGTTTAAAAAAATCGGGCATCAAACAGCAATTTTTGGTCTGATCAAATGTATAATTCTAAAAACAGTCCCAACATTTCACCGAACATTTCACAAAAAAATAGAAAATTACGGACCCAAATCAGACAACGTTTCCATCAAAGCGCCCGTACCGTGCCGACCGCTGTGAATGCTCCGGTTTCAAATATTGATCCCCCCAAACATACCTCAACCTTGACGGTATCGCACTGGCGCCCTGTCTAAGTGTACCGTCCCCATCCCCCGTCACCGGCGCCCGTCTGACTCGCAACCCGTATTTGTGCTGTGCGCCCGCGAACTGCACAAAGTAACTGCTCCTGCAAACGAACGCAGAAAGATTTCCTTTCGATATTTGACCGGAGTCTTGTTTATTATTGCATGGATGATGGAATCAAATTGTGCAAAAAAATACACCTACCAGTCACAGTCAGCCGATCATGCGAATAACTTCTACTTATACACATACTTTGTAAGTTTTAGTCAACTTTCTGACTTCTGCAAATATTTAAAGCTCGATTGTCTCGTATGACCCGTAAATCAATAAACGAAACTAATCTCAGCTCGGAAAATGTTATGTTTCACGCACTTCTTATAATCGTCCGTATAGAACACCAACGGTTCGGCATTCTTCGGTATGGCCGTACGTCCGGCATTCACCATGTGCAACTGCGAATGCAGCACTGTGTGGTGGCCATCGGTCACTGCACAAAGAATAAGTCGTCAATACATGATATTTGCCGCAGTCCAGCAGCTGGCTTATATTGATGTCGTTAACACAAGTCCTTAACTCACACCCTCGCGCTCATTCAGGCCCACTTCAGCTGGCAGACGATCAAAGTTGACCACGTGGGTTGACGACTACACAGTTAGCCCAGGATACTGATACGCTGCATTAGCAGTTCTACGCACTACGCAGTGATGTAGTTGAGGACTGGGGTCGGGTCGGACGGTACTACCCTCCAGCTATGTGGCTGGAGCTGTGCTCAAACTCCCACAGACCCAAACGCCTACGAACTAGCTCGAGCTGCTCAAGAATGGCAAAACACGTGTTTTTCAGAGGTGCATTTGGCGATGTTTACGCAAAATTAGCTGGACAACTAACTCGAAGTGGACGAGAGTGACCCCTTAGTCCGACTTAATACCATTCACACACCTAAATTCGAACGCTCACCTTTTGCCTGCGGCACGATCACAAATCGTTTCCGGTCAAACTGCAGTGTTTGCGTGGTGTGCCACGGATGCTGTGAGAGGGGCACACGCTCGCCGCGCTGTAGTGAATGAAATTTCAGTTGAAGTAGACAAAGTCACAACTTTGGTGGTCGCCATATCAATGCGAATCGCTACGCTACTAATATTAATAGTTAACTGTTAATAACTAAAAACAATAATTGTTATTATACTTCGTTTCGCTTTGAGCAGGGTCGGTCTAGTAGAATGAAAGAGAATCAGCGTTGAACTGTGGTAACTTCGAAAGCGTTCAGAGCGAATTCAAGTCAGAAAATTAATGGCACTAGTTCCACACATATCGACAATTTCAAAAGCACATTAATTGTTAATTGAAACAACCACTCCAAAACAAATCGCCAAAAATATGCTCACCTTTTCCTCAAATATGATAATGCCCCGTTGCATCAGTCCAATCCACAGCGGTGTGCCGGTATCAGGGTCGCCCAACGGGGTATTACCCAAATTCGTGCTCGGTTTCGACCGATAAAGACGATGGAAATGGATGCCGTACTCGCGTTGGCTCTGCATTTATTATATAGTACGTGTGAAATATCATCCAGCTAGCTTGCCATTTGAAGCACAAAATTTTGTCAATCTATGTGAGTCACATTGAAGTGACTTCAGGCCCTCTGTGAGTGTGACATGGTGTATTGGTCGCACAATGACTTTATAAGAATTGGTTAAATTTTTTTCCTGAATCGTAAAGAGGGGAGTGACGGGGCAATGACGTTGCGTTGCGCAATCGCACACAAGCGATGCAGTCACCAAAATGTTTCATACCCGCAGCAACGTGGGTGCTCTGCTGGATTATTTTCAGATGAAAATGCTTTGTGAGAATTACAAATAGCGCAGTGGTTAAGAGTGACTGAACCTGAAAATCAGGATTGGTTTGATGAATTCTTATATGGTCATTGTGCGACCAATAGCAGACATGTGCCTGCCGTCAAATTTGCCACCACCACCCAAAACACGACCACACAACAGGCAATGAAACATCACCAAGCCTCACCACATTTGATGTTTCACGCCGCCTATATAACCCGTACCTGACACATCCTGATGTACTCCTCCTCCGCGTCAGGCGGTCGCAATCCGGCGTACTGCGAGTGCAACTCGGACAGAACAGTGCGCACACGCTCGTCGGTGGGAACGTCGAGCATTAGGTGTCGCTGTAATTACGTCGTTTTTTTTTGTTGAGAAATGTTTCAATAGAAGAATTTCTATTTATTCCGCTGACATATGTATATGCCATGCGCGACCCATCTCGACGGTCATTTATGAGTTTACTAAAGATATCAAACAACATTTTCCTAATATTTAAAAAAACTATGCGAGTGACCACATTACAGACGTGACCACATTCTGATACGTACATTGTAGCATAGTGACATGAGTTCTGATACACAGAGCGACAACAGCCACCACTGTCAGGCTTACGAATCGCGAGAACAAGGTTTTCTTTAAAACGGGTCACTACAAAGACATTAGACTGTACTTTTTAACAGACAGTCACACAACCAATTATTGCCAAAGCCGAGACAGTAAAAAGCCAAACAAAAAAACACAAACGTACATGCGGCAAATGATGATCAGGATGGAAGTACTGATTCTCGGCAAAATTCTCCGGCCGATCGCCGCATTCGGCCTGCATCGAAATCGCCGCCAACTGATAGGCGGTGTCCCTGTCTGTGCGAAGATTCTCATCGATGACGTCACGTCGCAGTTGCAGGTACACGCTGTGCTTGGTCGCGTCCAATCTGTGACGTCATCAATTTTGTGATCTAGTCTACTTTTTTGTCTAATAATTTCTTTTGTCATCAATGTTGGTCTTGCAGATCAACTTTTTTTGGTACATTACTGACAGATTTGCCAGGTGTCTCTTGATCTCACAAAGTTCGCACTCACACGATATTACATCAGACAAATTGATGTGTGGTCAACTCAAATCAGCCCTCAGTGAGCGCATGAAATACCACATGACTATCGGCGTGAATCGACGATTTTAGCCGACGTTGTGAGTTAAACACGAATCAACAAGCCAAACAGCAACAGCTCCGCAGACGTGCGGCACCTTTTAGGCCTTCCACACAATGCAAACGGCTTAGCGGATTGTACGCGCTTGCCTTAGCATGGCGCGCGAAACCCGCTAAACCGCTTGCATTGCATGGGACGCCTAATCTGCCGATTTCCGTTACAAATCCGACACCCCAAAAAAAGACAAAAAAAGACCATGCCCTCACTTGATATGTTCAATAGTGGGCGGGTAGTATTTGAGTCGCATGAACAACGTGTACACATTGCGCGCTGCCAAGTGTTTCGACGGGTGTTTCCAGCCGGTTGGTGCGTGCTTGTGCAACTTGGTGTCCGGTTCGAGGAAAAAGTGCTCACCATCTGTAAAAAAAGTAGACTACCGTAGATTTGGATAAATGATAACATTTTTCAAACCACATCATTTTGTGTCACACATAACAAAGGGTGCCTCAAAAGTACCATTTCACTTCACGTCATAACTAATGTTATAGTGGACGGATTTAGTTCCTTTATGGCGCAATCGAATCACACGGCGATTCGACCCAGCCCGAACCTTTCAACGCAGTTAGTCCGAACAACGACGATTCCTTGATATTCGTATGTCCAGCAACCAATTCGAAAACATCCCTGGCCAGCACGTCGGTCTTGCAGCGAACTTCGACACGCTGACCATTTAGAAGCACCACGTGCACCGCAGCGTCGTCAACACGCGTGAGGAGTTTGCGGCGCTGCAATACGAGGGGGTAGGTACTGTAGGCGTTGGGGTATACGGTAGATGGGTACAGAGCCGGCACCAACTTTGTGCGAACGCACGCGTTGATTCGCACGCATTCGGCGCTTACA
>JASAMV010003044.1:0-124914 GCA_030248065.1 Rhynchonema sp. JSB1_4
TGTTTTGTAAGTCGTTTGTTGTAATATCCGACAAAGAAGCCCATAATTAAGGCTTTGGTGGTTGGGTCGCAGTTATGTGAGTTTATTTTCTTGTACGCGTAATTTAACGTCTTTTTTGAGCAGCTTTTTAGGAATCTGTAAACGTTGTTCATGTTATCTTGGTTTTGTAAACTTTCTACAGTTTCGAGTACAGTGGTGTCTAGGATCTTGCTTCTTGAACGTTTGTTTCCTCTGTATCGATAGCGACGATCTAATTTGGTTGTAAAGTATGGATTTTGTTTGCTTTCTTCCATAAGGTTTGTGTTAGTTGCTAAACCATATCCCTTAACTACTTCGTTAAGACCATAAGGATATGCTGTGTTAAGAATTTCAATCCAGTTTTGTTCTTTTTTTAGAAGGCTTTGTTTATTCTGGTTAATGTTTTCAAGTTCGTCGAGAACGTATATCATCATGTTCCTTGAACCGTGTTTTGTAAAGTGTTGTACAAGTTGTGTGGTTTTTGTTGAGTATTCAATATCGTGCTTGTGTTCTTGAAAGCGTGTTTTTAAAGTTCTTTTTGTTTCACCAACATATTGTATGTTAATATAGTGCGCATTCTATGCAGTAGATGATATTGTTGGAGTTACAGTTGTAATAACCTGTACCAGGTTTGCAGAAACTTGTGTTTGTGACATCGCATTCGATTGTATCTCAAACAGCAATATGCATCCACGTTTTACAATTATTTTTGTCGCATGCTTTTGTATGTTTGTGTTTGACTCGGTTTGTAGTTTTTATAATTTTAAGTTTTTCATGTGTGTTTTGTATTTGATACAACCGTAAGATTTAAAGGCAAAAGGGATCCAGACAGTGTGCAGACGTCGCAAGGTACGGTCTCACTAAACCCCGGAACGCTAAAATGTTTGAACATACAACCTAAGGTCCGAAATAAAGGATGTTTTTGCATGCATTATACAGCAAAATTGGCCAAAGAGTTGTTACTTTTTTTGCATTTGCGAAAAATTCGCCTGAGAAAGCCATTGTATGAGCGGGGTGGGTGCAAGTCAGAGGTAGAAAAAATTTTTGCTCATCTTTAAAGACGGAAAAAACTTTTTCCTTTTTTTCTTCATTTTTTCCTCACATTTTCACACAAAAAAAACAGCTATATTTACACCAAAATTCACTAAACAATGTTTTTAGGTTAAAGCTGCTGGTCAACAACCCATCGACTTCGCTTAATCTTGGGGGCAGTGCACATTAAGAAAGGTGGGATATCGTGTTACTCGATTCTGACTTGGAGAGTCGATTCGTTGCTTCCTGATGTTTCACGGCCAGGTTGAAGTTTGCCCCTCGGTGAAATAATGCAAAAGTTATGCCGGCTTCCCGTGGAAAGCACAATTCACGGCGACGTTTAAGAATTTCAGAATATCAAGCACAAACATTTATTTCATCGGTATGATATACGGCTTTGCAGGAAACAGCTTGCATCCTAAATGAGAAAACATTTAGTTCCAAAAACCTGGTGTTTTATGGTCACCGTTTTCTTCGCCGATAATTTTAAGCATCTGCGATTGACCAGCAAATGTGTTGATGGGACACAAAAATCCTACAGTTACTGTCCACATAACCTGTGCTTTTGAGTTCTCTGCACCAAACACAGCTAATACAATAATTCGGACAACATGCGCAAGTCGGTCATTATCAGCGCGCGCGCTCAAAAACAACGTGCAGATTCGAGCACTCAAAAATGTTTTGTCTTTTTTGGGGTCGCGCACGCCCATAATGACCGACTTGCGCATGTTGTCCGAATTATTGTATTAGCTGTGTTTGGTGCAGAGAATTCAAAAGCACAGGTTATGTACACAGTAATTAGAGGATTTTTGTGTCCGATCAACACATTTGCTGGTCAATCACAGATGCTTAAAATTATCGGCGAAGAAAACGGTGACCAAAAACACCAGGTTTTTGGAACTAAATGACTTCTCCTTCAGGATACAAGCTGTTTCCTGCAAAGCTGTATATCATACTGATGAAACAAACGTTGGTGCTTGATATTCTGAAATTATTAAACGTTGCCGCGAGTTGTCCTTTCCACGGACACCCGGCATAATTTTTGCATTTTTTCACTGAGGGGCAAACTTCAACCCGGCTGTGAAACATCAGGAAGCAACCAATCGACTCCCCAAGTCAGGGTCGAGTAGCACGATATTCCACCTTTGTTCAGGTGCACTGCCCGCAAGATTAAACGAAGTCGATGGGTTGTTGACCAGCACCTTTAAAAGATCATGTGTGTTGCCGTTGAGCAAACTCTCACAGTATTTTTTTAGGGATACAGATGCATGTTAGCGTTGTCATTTGCAAAAGAATTCGTCACTTTAGTTGTCCAAAAGCCAGTTTTTGTCAAATTTTGCTACTTTTCATTTGTTTCCTGAAGTCCACTTTTTCTCACTTTTTCACATTTTTTCTTTTTTCCTCAATCACCAACAGCATTTTCCTTTCTTTTTTGATGGCGAAAAAATATTTTTCCTTTTCTTTTTTCCTTTCTAACAGATATAGATAGGGAAAACAATTTTTTGCTTGTTTTTCCCAACAGGAAAAAAGTAAACACATTTTCCCTTCTTTTTCTATTGGCTTTTTCCTAGGAAAAATTTTTGCCTCTGGCCGTCGCTTCATTTGCTCGAAAAAGTCATTGGTTTTTCAAACATAAATACACTGGTAGCTTTTTTAGCAAATATTACACCTATCGTACATATGCATGCTGTCAGTAGTTTTGATACTCTGTTTCACCCTGTTATAACTAATTTTTC
Source organism: Rhynchonema sp. JSB1_4 (assembly GCA_030248065.1). NCBI lineage: Eukaryota > Metazoa > Nematoda > Chromadorea > Monhysterida > Xyalidae > Rhynchonema > Rhynchonema sp. JSB1_4. Next base: position 2,787 of record JASAMV010003044.1, read on the forward strand.
GACTTTCTGTGCAATTTCACAAAACGTTTTTTTGCTCGGATCATGTTTTTTTCCTACTTTTTTCCATTCATATTCCTATTTTGTCCGTTTTTTCCTCGGCAAACACTTTTTGTTGATTGTTTTCCTAATTTCTGCTCATTTTTTACCAAGAAAATTTTTTTTCCTTTCCATCTATAGTTGCAAGGTACCTACCCCTCAGAGGGAAGTCCCCGTCTCCCACCCCCAGCCTACAGTTGCGGATGGAAAAGAACCTTTTTTCGGGAAAAAAGAACCGGAAGAAGCCGGGTACATGTTTTGGATCGAAAATAAATTTCCGTGAACCGAGCAAAATTTTCTCCGTTTTTAGGCAAAAATAACGTTTAGGTAGTTCATCAATGTCGATATACCATCTGAAGGTTACAATCAATATAACTTGTATTTGTATGTTTCGAGCAGTTTCTATGTCTTCAACAGCGCCACTGTGCGTCACAACAGTTTTTGTGGTCAAAACACCCTGCACCTGTTGTTTCATCACACCCTCTGTACAGGAAATTTATCGTCTGGGAATTTTTTGGGTGTTCCGCTTTTTGTTACAAACTATAAAGAACGCCACTACACGTTGACACGGCCCTGAATCTAAAGCAAGGTGTCACAATTACTCACCAGTGATATGGTTTTGAAGAACCTACTGACCACATTTGGTTGCGTTCGTAATGTGCTCGAGTCGTCATTCATCGTGTCCTTCAACTGCTCCCAAAAACGATGGCGCAACAGATGTGACGAGCCGCTTTGAGTTCAATGGAATCAAACCTGAAGTATCGGGATGTAACGTGTGAAGAAACTGAAGCAGGATTACGTTGGATCGGGTCTACATACACGCTTAGAACTTATTCTCTTGAAGATGTTAACAGCAGTGATATACCGTAAAAACCTAAATACAGCCCCCCTCCCCCCGGCATAGAGCCCTCCAGTAATACAGCCAAAGTAGTGTATTAAGGCTTGATAGTTGTGCACAAGTACATCTACGCACGTTTGTCGTTTGTTTAGAGCACATAATACGCTCTTATTGATGAATAGACGCGAATAAATGCGATTATCCTAAACACAGACTAGGAACAAAACTTTTTAAGTCTAAATATTCATGAAAATGTGCTCTAACACTTCGCGTCTGTTTGGAGTGAAAAATACCGACTACCATTTTGAGCCAAAAATAGCAACTTACTGTACCAGCCGCCGGGCCCGGGCGGCGACCTACCTACTGACTGTATGTACCAAGATGGAGCGTCAATGTCCTAACCTACTGTACCTAGGGGCAGGGTAGTACTTGGGTGGGGGGGGGGGGGGGGCGGGGGGGTCCCCCCAAATTGATCTATCTATCGTCAACACTTTTTGATTTCATCTATCTATCGTCAACACTTATGGGTAAATTATCTATCGTCAACAAATTCTGGGAATCTAATCTATCTATCATCAACACATTTCGACCAAAATGGTGTTTTTAAAATGGCTAATCGTTTTTTTCAAGTCATTTAGTATAGTGTAGTGGTGGGGGTGGGGGGGCCCGGGGGTGGGAGTCCCCAGTGAGTACTTGGCAGGGTGTTGACGAGATAGATTGTGACCCGAAATGTGTTGGATAGATAGATGAAAGTGAAATTGGGGGGGGGGGGTGACAAATGTTGACGATAGATAGTGTGGGGGGGTCGAAAAATAAGGTATAGTATAGTGATAAGAGGTAATAATGTGTAAATATTAATGAAAATGTATTGGATGTACTAGTGTAGTGGAGGAAATGGTTGAAGGTATTGGGAGATGGATAGCAGATGGTTGAAGGTACCCCCTACCAGCCTCCGGGAGGTTGCAAGGTACTGAGGTCGATAAAAGGGTGTTTTTTGCATGCATTATACTGCAAATTTGGGAAAAATTGGTACTTTTTGTATTTTGGCCGAAAATTTGCCTAAAATATATATATGGAGGCGCGCGATTTTTGGGGTTTTGAGGTCGAAAAACACATTTTTGCCTATTAAAACATAAATTGATGGTTGCAAGGTACCTCCGGGCTCCGGGGTGGTTGCAGGAGGTACTACCTTCCCCATCGGGGGCGGGGGTGGGGGGAGGGGGGGGGGGGGGGGGGGGGGGGGGGGGCGGTTGGGGGGGGGGGGGGGGGGGGGGGCAACACTTAAAAACAAAATGGGATTTGGGGGAAATGGGGGGGCGGGCGGAGGGGGGTGGGGGAGGGGGGGGGGGGGGGGGGGGGGCGGGGGGGGCTGGGGGGGCCCCCCCACCCCCCCCCCCGCCAGCTGCCCAAGGGGTGGTTGCAAGGTACCTACTCCTTAGGGGGGAGTCCCCCCCATCCCCCCAGCCACTACACTGGATGTACTAAATGATTTTTTGCCTATTTGGGACAAAAAATACCGATTTTGAGCCATTTTAGGAAAACACCCATTTTGGGGTCGAAATGTGTTGATGATAGATAGATTAGATTCCCAGAATTTGTTGACGATAGATAGATTTACCCATAAGTGTTGACGATAGATAGATGAAATCAAAAAGTGTTGACGATAGATAGATCAATTTGGGGGGAGGCCCCCGGGGCCGCCCCCCCCCCCCCCCCCACCCAAGTACTACCCTGCCCCTAGGTACAGTAGGTTAGGACATTGACGCTCCATCTTGGTACATACAGTCAGTAGGTAGGTCGCCGCCCGGGCCCGGCGGCTGGTACAGTAAGTTGCTATTTTTGGCTCAAAATGGTAGTCGGTATTTTTCACTCCAAACAGACGCGAAGTGTTAGAGCACATTTTCATGAATATTTAGACTTAAAAAGTTTTGTTCCTAGTCTGTGTTTAGGATAATCGCATTTATTCGCGTCTATTCATCAATAAGAGCGTATTATGTGCTCTAAACAAACGACAAACGTGCGTAGATGTACTTGTGCACAACTATCAAGCCTTAATACACTACTTTGGCTGTATTACTGGAGGGCTCTATGCCGGGGGGAGGGGGCTGTATTTAGGTTTTTACGGTATATCACTGCTGTTAACATCTTCAAGAGAATAAGTTCTAAGCGTGTATGTAGACCCGATCCAACGTAATCCTGCTTCAGTTTCTTCACACGTTACATCCCGATACTTCAGGTTTGATTCCATTGAACTCAAAGCGGCTCGTCACATCTGTTGCGCCATCGTTTTTGGGAGCAGTTGAAGGACACGATGAATGACGACTCGAGCACATTACGAACGCAACCAAATGTGGTCAGTAGGTTCTTCAAAACCATATCACTGGTGAGTAATTGTGACACCTTGCTTTAGATTCAGGGCCGTGTCAACGTGTAGTGGCGTTCTTTATAGTTTGTAACAAAAAGCGGAACACCCAAAAAATTCCCAGACGATAAATTTCCTGTACAGAGGGTGTGATGAAACAACAGGTGCAGGGTGTTTTGACCACAAAAACTGTTGTGACGCACAGTGGCGCTGTTGAAGACATAGAAACTGCTCGAAACATACAAATACAAGTTATATTGATTGTAACCTTCAGATGGTATATCGACATTGATGAACTACCTAAACGTTATTTTTGCCTAAAAACGGAGAAAATTTTGCTCGGTTCACGGAAATTTATTTTCGATCCAAAACATGTACCCGGCTTCTTCCGGTTCTTTTTTCCCGAAAAAAGGTTCTTTTCCATCCGCAACTGTAGGCTGGGGGTGGGAGACGGGGACTTCCCTCTGAGGGGTAGGTACCTTGCAACTATAGATGGAAAGGAAAAAAAATTTTCTTGGTAAAAAATGAGCAGAAATTAGGAAAACAATCAACAAAAAGTGTTTGCCGAGGAAAAAACGGACAAAATAGGAATATGAATGGAAAAAAGTAGGAAAAAAACATGATCCGAGCAAAAAAACGTTTTGTGAAATTGCACAGAAAGTCGAAAAATTAGTTATAACAGGGTGAAACAGAGTATCAAAACTACTGACAGCATGCATATGTACGATAGGTGTAATATTTGCTAAAAAAAGCTACCAGTGTATTTATGTTTGAAAAACCAATGACTTTTTCGAGCAAATGAAGCGACGGCCAGAGGCAAAAATTTTTCCTAGGAAAAAGCCAATAGAAAAAGAAGGGAAAATGTGTTTACTTTTTTCCTGTTGGGAAAAACAAGCAAAAAATTGTTTTCCCTATCTATATCTGTTAGAAAGGAAAAAAGAAAAGGAAAAATATTTTTTCGCCATCAAAAAAGAAAGGAAAATGCTGTTGGTGATTGAGGAAAAAAGAAAAAATGTGAAAAAGTGAGAAAAAGTGGACTTCAGGAAACAAATGAAAAGTAGCAAAATTTGACAAAAACTGGCTTTTGGACAACTAAAGTGACGAATTCTTTTGCAAATGACAACGCTAACATGCATCTGTATCCCTAAAAAAATACTGTGAGAGTTTGCTCAACGGCAACACACATGATCTTTTAAAGGTGCTGGTCAACAACCCATCGACTTCGTTTAATCTTGCGGGCAGTGCACCTGAACAAAGGTGGAATATCGTGCTACTCGACCCTGACTTGGGGAGTCGATTGGTTGCTTCCTGATGTTTCACAGCCGGGTTGAAGTTTGCCCCTCAGTGAAAAAATGCAAAAATTATGCCGGGTGTCCGTGGAAAGGACAACTCGCGGCAACGTTTAATAATTTCAGAATATCAAGCACCAACGTTTGTTTCATCAGTATGATATACAGCTTTGCAGGAAACAGCTTGTATCCTGAAGGAGAAGTCATTTAGTTCCAAAAACCTGGTGTTTTTGGTCACCGTTTTCTTCGCCGATAATTTTAAGCATCTGTGATTGACCAGCAAATGTGTTGATCGGACACAAAAATCCTCTAATTACTGTGTACATAACCTGTGCTTTTGAATTCTCTGCACCAAACACAGCTAATACAATAATTCGGACAACATGCGCAAGTCGGTCATTATGGGCGTGCGCGACCCCAAAAAAGACAAAACATTTTTGAGTGCTCGAATCTGCACGTTGTTTTTGAGCGCGCGCGCTGATAATGACCGACTTGCGCATGTTGTCCGAATTATTGTATTAGCTGTGTTTGGTGCAGAGAACTCAAAAGCACAGGTTATGTGGACAGTAACTGTAGGATTTTTGTGTCCCATCAACACATTTGCTGGTCAATCGCAGATGCTTAAAATTATCGGCGAAGAAAACGGTGACCATAAAACACCAGGTTTTTGGAACTAAATGTTTTCTCATTTAGGATGCAAGCTGTTTCCTGCAAAGCCGTATATCATACCGATGAAATAAATGTTTGTGCTTGATATTCTGAAATTCTTAAACGTCGCCGTGAATTGTGCTTTCCACGGGAAGCCGGCATAACTTTTGCATTATTTCACCGAGGGGCAAACTTCAACCTGGCCGTGAAACATCAGGAAGCAACGAATCGACTCTCCAAGTCAGAATCGAGTAACACGATATCCCACCTTTCTTAATGTGCACTGCCCCCAAGATTAAGCGAAGTCGATGGGTTGTTGACCAGCAGCTTTAACCTAAAAACATTGTTTAGTGAATTTTGGTGTAAATATAGCTGTTTTTTTTGTGTGAAAATGTGAGGAAAAAATGAAAGAAAAAAAGGAAAAAGTTTTTTCCGTCTTTAAAGATGAGCAAAAATTTTTTCTACCTCTGACTTGCACCCACCCCGCTCATACAATAGCTTTCTCAGGCAAATTTTTCGCAAATGCAAAAAAAGTAACAATTCTTTGGCCAATTTTGCTGTATAATGCATGCAAAAACATCCTTTTTCGGACCTTAGGTGTATGTTCATTGTAGCGTTCCGGAGTTTAGGAGAGTACCTTGCAACTGTCTGGATCCTTTTGCCTGTCACTGCAGGGATTCAGGCCGGGATTTATTTTCAAAGATTTTCAGGCGCACATTGCACCTCGCGTATAATACTAGCCTCTTCCTAATCCTAACTCGAGTTGATGCACTTTTCTTTCGCCTATTTACCCTAAAGGCGTCAACAAGCTGGGCGGGCTGCATCACCTTTAACAATATTTTGAATGAACGATGCTTTTGTAAAGTTCAAACATTTAACGTGTTTAGAATGAACCAGATTCTCCGGAGGGGGAAAGGACCCCCTTTTGGGGGGGGACCCCAGGGGGGGGGAGGAGGGGGGAAAAAAAACCCCCCCCCCCCGAATGAACGATAATTTTGTAAATTTCAAACAAGCGCAAGCGGGCCTGCCTACCTGTAGATCCGGTGCTGATCTGAAGCAAAGTGTAAATTGCTTGAGTAAATTGCAACAAACCAAGACAAGACTATTGATTCACAATAACAATGTTTTAACGTGTTAACCTGCTTCAGATCCGGCAGCGGGTGCGTTTCACTTTTTGATATAAGAACTGTCGTCTTTGCGGTTTTAGATTGCCAAATCTAGTCCGAGGCCCCCACACTCATTAAACCTGCTTCATTTTCATTCGGTCAGTTTGTAAGTAAGCGTCGAAAGCGATAGTTTTCATTAGTCTCCCGCTTTTTCAGTATTACCAATTGTTTCTGGATCGATGGACACCATACGTGGCCGTTCGCTGGATCTCCACCGTTGTCTTCGGGTTTCTCTATATGTGCCGCATTGTGTACATTCAAGTTGGTCGGGTGGTCACGCGTTTTTCTGTGTTTTTGTGTGGCGCACCGTAATTATATTTTTTATAGCACCTTTATGTGCATGGAAATTTATTGCAGGGCTTTTATATCGTCACATATGCACTGGGTATCTATCACTTGAATCTGTTCATCGCATTTCTCACGCCGAAAATCGACCCGATGCTGGATTTCGACAGTGGTAAGATTCGATAAAATTGATTGGCAAGTATTCTTATGAAATCAAGCCGTGAAAATAAAACGTGAACTCTCTTCAGAAGACGAAAGCGACAGTCCGTCGTTACCAACCAGACAGAATGACGAGTTTCGACCGTTCATGAGGAGATTGCCGGAGTTCAAATTCTGGTAAGCTCATTTCGTGGCTTTTGTTTTGTAATTGTAATTTTTTTATTTTCAGCCCCTCGATTTTGAGAGTAATAAGACAATTCATAAATCATCAACGATTTTACTGTGTAGGTACTCAGCGACCAAGGGCATCTTCATCGCGTTCGTGCTGACCTTCTTCGAGGTGTTCAACATCCCGGTGTTCTGGCCAATTCTCGTCATGTACTTCATTGTGCTCTTCATGCTCACCATGAAGCGTCAGATTAAGGTTGGACGGCGGGGCCCAATTTGTCCATATTGAATTCACAACTTCTGTTGATCAAAAATGGGCCAGTAGCTAGCTTCCACTGGCTTGCGGATTCGACGAACAAAAGTACTTGCGGACTAGTCCAACTATAACTCGCGGGATATTTTGCAGATCAATTTTGAGACGCAACTCGCAGGATAGAATACGATCTTTGTTTGGGATACAAACTGTACTGTGCAGACAACAGGCAAACAATCGCATAAAACACTTGACTTGAATTGACTTGTTCTTAGCAATCCGCGGTGTAAGATGTCAAAATTCTCACGCTACGCGAGACAACCATCAATTTTTTTCATCGGAACGCACCAATAACACACTAAAGTAGTGGTAAAGCAACATATTTCACCACATTTTAAAATGAGCCAGTAGATTTCAAAATGAACCAGTGATTTTGCCAAATGTTTCAGTATCGAGCAAGTGGCTGGTTTTGAAAAAAGCCTGTGCACAAAAGCAGACAGTGATAAACGAACGCAGCATATACTCGTCGCTCGTGTGTCTTTCTGTGGTACGACCTGATCATGACCGGCTGTGTCTTGCCTTGTTGCTGCTTACAAGATGGATAATTGCAACAAGTCTCAAGTCCAAATGAACCTGTCGTGTGATAACAACAACCGGTTAATTTTTAGCACATGATCAAGTACCGCTATCTACCTTTCTCGCACGGCAAGCAGAAGTATGCGGGCAAGACAGCACCGAGTCCCACGGACAACCCCGCAGCTAACAGTGTGCCGGCACATCAGCCGCCGCCGCAAAGTTGGTCTGCAGTTTCTCAAATTTTCGTTATCTTTTTGTTGTCGTTTGGCACACTGTGATGTTTCACACTAACACATGTACAGCATCATACTGCACGATCTTTTATGAGGCAACAAACCTTTGCAAGAGAAAAGCACTAAACGCACGCCGGTTTGTACATGTGTTACACCATCGCAGCGTTTATTTTTGATTATCACAAACTAGCTGGATGTTGATGTCCTTCGTTTCAGCCATGTGATATCGCGATCCGTGCGAACTTCATTCCCCTCAACACATTGTTGGCATGGAGATCGCAACTTCGCCATTTATTTTATATTGTGTGCTCTTTTGATTTTGTTGTCGTTTTCCACACCGCTTTTACACTGAAATGACGTGTACGTAGACAAATATAGGATTTTATGCGATTTTCATGCGTTTGAAAATGCAACCTTACTAGGTTTTTCGTACTCTGTGTTGGCCAAAACGGTTCAGATCCTGCGTTGCAGCTAGTCCAGTGTAGTTCCTGGGGGGGAGGGGGTCCCCCCTAAGGTACACTAACCGCCACGACCAAGGTACACTAGTACACTAACCGCCGCGCCAGGTACACTAACCGCCTCAATTTTTGCCAAAAATAGGCAATTTTAGGCCTAAAATGGGCATTTTTAGGCCTAAAATGGGTGATTTTTAGGTCAGTGTTGTCAAAAGTCGCCAACATACCCTTTTTATGGAGAATTTTTTTCCAAAAAGGGCCAAAAATCGGTCAAATTTTCTACCTCAAAAAGTGACTTTTTCCTGAATTTGGGTCTTCCCCCCAGGGAGGTACACTAACCGTCGCACGCAAAAAAGGGGTAGGTACACTAACCGCCGCGCCGGACCAGGAACTACACTGGCTAGTACCATGCATGTATGAACGCCCACTGGGCTGGAAACCCGAAGCATAAACTTCATTCATACAACCGAGGTCAAATCATTTCTTGCGGTTTCTGGTTTTGGGCCCGTCTGTGCGCGGCTTTTGTGTCTGCCAGTTTTTGTTGTATTCACTTGTGCTGGTCATTCGGTGCCTGTGCATGTAAGTTGTACTTTACCGATGAAACAGCACATGTTTGTTTGTCGTGTGGTTATACACTCATACTCTGCTTTTGTTATTTTGCTGTCGTCTTGCTTGCGGTTTTCAAAAATCTAACACCGAGCTTCAAGATTTCTCTTTATTTCAGGCGTACCGCGCAAGGTAAAGACCGATCACCAACAATGAGTTAAAATATGGCGTGCGATTTTGTCTTGTGTAGTATTTCGAAACGTATGACCACATTTTCCTACCAACGCCTTCAGCTGTATGAAGCGCGCAGAAGTACATACTGTAAATGGTTGCTGGTTTTTTATGTGTGTGTCAGCTGTGTTGTGCCACGTTAGTCAGTCCAACAAGCTAAACTTGGGTGATCTAATATTTTAGCCATTCTTTTTCGTGTTTTCTGTCCGGGACGGCGTTCTGTTGTAAATTCGGACAAGCTTAGTGGTCTCAGTTAAAAGCAGTGTTTCCCTTGTAAAACAAGAAAATTAATTTTTCAAGTGTTTTTTTTGGGCTTAGTGTCATCAAGCGTGAAGACACATTGTAGGAATGGAATACATATTGTATCTCGTCTTCGGCGTTTCTTTGCGTCTTGTGTGGTTTATTATTATTATTGTTGAGATTTATTCGTTTTGTGTCGGTTTGGTTGGTTCCTGGACCTTTTGTTGTGCTGTGCTACATACCAGTTGAAAGTACTGTACCGTTCAACTAATCTGTAGTGATTGTGAAACCTCTATCTTGTCACCGTTTTCTGGTTTTCATAGTGGATGGAATGCATTCATATTCTGCTGGTTGGTCTCTTGGCACAGCGTATGCCAGAAACTCAGTTGTGCCAGGTAACTAACCCACTGAAATACTTTCAAGACAGACTTCTCAAAAATGTGTTACTGACGAAACTCGTGCTCAGACTGTGCCGTTATCATGAACTAATAAATTTTTGACTGGGGAAGCGTTTATTTATTATTTATTCTCCTTCTTTGTTTGTTCCAGTGGTATGCTTTGTTATTCTATTGGTACAGTCCACTCGTCTGTGTGTTGGTTTTGTTATATTTTGTTTCTTGTTATGATGCACGACGTCTGCTCTTTTCTTGTCTGTTTTTCATTGTGTTTTCGATTTTTATTGGGATCATGACAGTATGCCCGATCGTAGTTGAGCAGTTTATTCTGTTGTTTTAAACTGCTTTCCTGGGGTCGAAACAGAAAGCTCTTCGTATGGATTATTATTTTTGATGTTTTTGTCGAGATTTGACCGAATGATAAATTTATATATCAAGCTGCGTGATATTTCGTTGCTTCAAAATCCGTCATAAAATCGGAGTTGTACCTGATTCAGGGTCCGTTGAGAGTGAGCGGAATTGTGAGCTGTGTTGACTCAGCACGCTGGGTGTGTTTCGTTGGATTGGCCAGGCATTGTGTCTTAAGTTGCAGGTTAAAACACGATACCAATTATGGACCAGCTACTAATCATCGCTGTCACATGTGTGCTTGGTGGTCTTGTTGTGCTGGCCATGTCATACATGGCACGCCGATTGCTGAACAGCGCATCGGACGAAGTCGAAAACGATGAGAGCTCGGAACCGACAGGAACGAAGAATGGGCCAACCACAACGCAGAATGTGAAGAAATCGGCCAAAGTGAACAAAACTGCGAGCAGTGATCACAGACCAACGGGCGATTACACACATGAATGGCTGGCGTCGAACCTGAAGGGGCATAGTCGGCCGGTTTTGGGTTTGTTTGTCATTCAGGTATTTTTCATTGATCTCCTGCCACAATGGTGAATAATTATATTCCACCTCAGACTTGGACTTTGCGTGCAACGGCAAGTTCTTGGTGACTTGCAGTGATGATGGTGGACTGATATTATGGTCGTGCAAAGGTGAGCAACCTGTATGTGCTCCAGTGATATTTCATTTCTTTGGTGTGTAGGATATATTCCAAATTTGACTTCACTTTTCGTATCAAATGCGTGGAAACGACAATTATTATTTTGAGACATTGCGCAACGCGATCACAAAACGTCACGCGGCAATATTGATCTGGATCACGCTGATCTGATTCGATTCGGACCGGACAGTAAATCGATGTTTGTGCATTTGGCCAGGGCCGACACTCTGGCTGTGTACAGATTGGTAAAGAGGGAGGGCGCAAGCAATGTGTACAGGTTGGTTATCACGGAGGCTTTGTGAATATCTGTAATGCTGAAAGTTCGTTTCGCAGATTATCAGCTTCTGTGCCCCCTTACAGTTTATGAGAAGAGCTAAATAGTTTACGAGCTATGTTCCCAAATCTTTATCGTCGCGTGGTCATGTGGTACATTCACACTGACGATCTATTGATGCACCATCCGTCAGAAAATAAGATGAAACGAGCATCCAAGATCACGTTAATAGTTATTATGGGAGTTGACACATCACTCAACATTCAGTTTTGTCACAGGTTTGAGCACGTGGAGAGCGTCGAATTCACCAAAGAACACACGCGCGACATTTCACACATCGGATTTGCGTGCAATGGTCAGTTGTCGTTGTTGAATGGGTTTTTTCCGAACTCCAGTATGCAGTGTTGTCGTTGAGGTATCCGGTATTTTCATTTTTTCACCCGGGTGTGTCCCGCATCCTGACTTTTTCCAGGGGTATCCGACCCTAAAATTTCGGAAACCCGTAGAAATAAACCATTTTTGCCTACAAAATGCTTAAAATCGCTTGCTGACTCAAGAACATCCCTAAAATGACCGTTTTACCCTTCCAACAGCGGTTTTGGGCAATTTATCTCGAAGAATATCATCTTTGTTGTCTATCCCTGGATATCCGAGTTTGTGTATTGGTTTGGTATCCGAGATTTTTTAGATTTTTTATTTTTAGTATCCGGCATCGGAAAATTTTGGATTTTGCGTGGCCGCCGGAATCCTGGACGGACACCGCTGGCGCTGACCCTACCAAAACTTAAATCCCTGATTTTCAGGCCATTTCTTCATGTCTGCATCTAGTGATGCCAAATTGGTTGTGTACGACATCAAGGGCACAACGTTGCACTCATGGGAAACCAAACAATCAGCTTTGTATCACGCTGCGGTGTCGCATTGTGGCAGATTTGTGGCTGCCAGTGGATTCACACCCGGTTGGTTGATTTGGGTGACTAGTTCTGTAATTTTTAATCGTTTTGTGACATGGTCTTGGGTCTTAAAAACGCGCTGTTTTGTAAAGATGACCGAAAGCAGCCACCCATGCAGCTCACACGTTGTTTCGCGGCCACACAACTTGGACATTTCCTGCTCGCTGCTTTGATTTCTGCACATGTACCTTCTGCTCTTAATTGTCCAACGTTCCTCGGTCATCTCAACAATGCTATGTTGTTGCTTTTTCAGATGTAAAAGTGTTCGATGTGTGTTTCGACCGCAGTGGCAACTTCAAAGAGGTCAAATCAGCGTTTCAATTAAAAGTTGGTGACACATAATTTTGTCCTCTTGTTGTTACTAGTTTATGCAGTATTTATGCCGTTTTTATAAAATAAGGATGCCATTTTTATAAAATAATCCTTTATACGTACTAAATATGTATTTTGTTACCCAGGGCCACAATTCTGGTGTGTATTCATTCGACTTCAATCAAGACTCAAAGCGTATGCTCACAGCGTCAAAAGATGGCACGTGGCGCTATTGGGACACTGATATCAGATATGCCCAGGGTGTGCAGTTGGGGTGTTGCAATTATTACAATTGTTTCTCAGAATAACGATGTCACATTAATAAGTTGCCATTGTCTGTGTCAGGTGAAGAGCCAGTGCCCCTGTTCACATCAGAATGGGACCAACTTCGTAGCGCCAAACCGTCCCGCGTTCGTTGTGCGCTAGCAGCTGATGGATGTAGTTTTGCCATTGCCATTGGACTCCAATTGCGACTCTATGAAGTGCCAACGGACAAAAAGAGCACTGAATTCTGGTATCGCACCATCTCGGATGTCTATGCAGCGAATAGTGTGGACGCACTCAGTGCCGTGCGATTCTCGGTTGGCCGGTTTTGATTTTGTTATTGATTTTTTGGGATATTATGGTGATGCTTTCTGATTAGGAATGCATGTTATTGTGGACGAACAGTGGATCGGGTCACCATGTGCAAACGCTTTTCCCATGTTTTGTGACCGAGGCATTTTAAAAGCGGTTGACCCACAGTCGAAATGATTTGCATCAATCACTTTACAAACAGCCGTCCTGACCTGATAGCAGTCTGCGAGTAATCTGAGAGCACCGACCGCGTTTGCAGACCGACAACCTGCTGCTGTGTCTGTCGGGCGACAAGCACGTGCGTGTGTTGCACAATGTGGCCGGGTACCGCGCCCAACTGGCTGCATTGGCACGACAACGCCTGAAACCACAAGGCGATGCACATGCACGACGCATTGATGAGAGTATTGTAGAATTGAGGGGAAGATTAAAGGAAATTGGTATTAGGCTAGATTGAGAAAGAAATCGTAGATTTGGTTGAATTTTGGGTCCTGTGCCTGTATATTATTTATTGCAAAAAGCCCATGTGCCTGTAAGCTGTTTCGCGTTAGGTATGTGGTAAATCTTCGGTTTCGGGAGCCTTTCTATTTTTGGTTTTGGTCTCATTTATATTTGCCTTTTATTTCACGCCTCGTGAAAATTCTTGTTTGTGTGCATGCTTCAAGTATGTCACTTCGTTTTTGTTGTTGTTTATCATTGTTGGTCCGTTTTGTTGTCATATAGGTGTGCATTGCTTGTTGGAGAATAAAATTATGGGTACGTATATTTATTTGCAAACTGAGTATATGTATTCACTAGGATACTTGTTGAGCTCCTTGTTTCGGACGAGAGTTTGGTCACATGTGGACAACATAGTCCCATTGTTGGGCATTCCTCAATGGGCCGACCAAACAACGTTTTGGATTCTGATTCAGCAAACACATGGAAGCGCATGGCCAACCGCCATGGGCACAGTATTACACGCGTAGTACAGCAGATAACCAATAAGCTGCTAAATTCCTGCAAATGGCGCATGCTGTAAGCTGTTGCTAGGCAACCCGCATGCATTCTGGCACCTGTTGTATGACATAGATGTCCCTCATATTTGACCCAAATGCAAAATTTGTATCAAAATAGGGGATGGTTTTTTTAAATTATTACTGAATAAAATTTGCCCACCAAAATGGCGCCGGCCGCCTACCGACCGACGGTGCACCGATTGAATCGAGCCCAATTGGAAGACGCCTACTATCAACTGTATGATGAGAACAAACAGATCAAGGTGACGCTCAATGAAACGCAGCAGAAACTGAAAATGTTCGTTTGGATGTTGGTGTTTGGTGCTCATCTGACAGAAAGTCATTACTCACATTTCAAGTGATGTGCTGTTTGCTGAGACAGGCAGGGCATCGTCAGTGGGAATGCACCATGTGTCCCCCAAAAAATGGCAGAACTGGGCTGGGTGTATCGGTTTCATATGCATACTGAGTTTTATGCGTTTGCTAACACAAAATGAGGTGTTCTTTTTCAGCGCCGCGGCCAAACTGATGAAAGCGCTGAGTGGCAAAACTGGTGGAATAATTTTTGTTTGCCCCTGATTTTTCCCAAACGCCAACCAAAGGTATTTATTTAGAACACGACATTGATCATGAGGAAATGGAAGCGCGAATTCGTGAGTTGGATCGTGAAAACCGACTGTTACGAAACAAGGTTCGGGTGCTATCGCCTTGATAGCTAGGTTGCGTCGCATTGTATGCACTTTTTTAAACAACAACGAAAAGGCCATCAGTACACAATCAATAATGGTCCGTTGAATGTGCCTTCAACATTTCCAGTTACAATCAGCCAAACACCAGCTGGCCACATTCGCTCATCAGACCACCCAGCGACGACATCGACCTCAAAGTCAACAATCGACTGTGAGCTTGCATGTTTCAGCTAGGCAAACGAACGGTTGAAACATGCACCCTGGAAACTTGACATTACCTGCAATTTTAGATTCCACCACAAACTCCGAGCACTAAACGTCCCAAGAGCGAAGCCCGCGAAGAAGCGTGGACTCCGACGGCCTCGTTACATCATCCCACTAAGCCGGACCAGAGTGCTAAAGTCAAAAAATTGTGAGTTGGGAATGACATAGTTTGTTTGACAGATGAGGGTGAGTTGAGAGCAATTTTGAACATTTATAATTAGTGACACGAGTCCTGCTTGCAAAGCAAAGTTTGCATGCCAACTGACAATTTCGGGCAATTAAAAAAGTTTTTTGCAACACCGATTGCAGGGAGGCCACAGTCGACGGTCTAAACGAGCAACTATTCCGCGCTGAACAACAGATTCGAAGTTTGCAATCGCAATTGACAGAGAAGCAGCTGGAACAGGCCGAACAACAATATCAATTGCAACAAGCTGAGATCACAAGACGACAATACGAAACAGTGGGACAACAGATCGCTGGGTAATTTATAAAAAAACACATTTCTGTCATACGTATTTATTTTTATGGTGATTTTTCAGCTCAACCCAAGAAGAGAATTATGCGGAAATCAGTCGACTGCAGAAACTGTTGCGGGATAAAACGGTGGAGATGGGACAAACGGAAATGAAACTTACGCAAACCGAACATGTAAGTTTTACCGGTTCTACAATAACCCAACACCATTCAACCAATTTTTAGTAACACCATGCTTGGCAGAAGATTCCACAAACTTTCCTACTGTCTTAGAACATGCGAGCGTTGAAACATCAGCACGACCAATTGCTGCTTGAGCACGACCACATCAACACGCAAATGCGCACTGAACAAAACAGGAACACACAACTGCAGCAGAATATTGAACAGGCGAAGACACAGCAGACTGGGGCTCCGACAATGGTAGGGAAAATACTTTCATCTGCCCCGTGTCTTACTGTTGACACGGCATGTAGCTTTCAGTTCACGCACGAAATGGAAACACTGCGTCGCGAGATCGAAGTGCTAAAGGAAGCGAACGATAAATTTATGTCAAAGTTGGTACTAAATTTTAATGTCCTGTCTTTTATGCCAGCACTTACAGTAACTACAATCATTCAAACACCCTAGTGCATTCAACATCGACCGAGAGAAATCCTGGTTTGAGACCGAGCGTCAGTTGCGTGCCCGGATCACCGAGTTAGAGCTGACCGTGAAATCGGACGTGACCGTGCGCAATGAAATACTCGAAAAAATGGCCGCCGAAATTGGTAAGTTATTCATTTATAGTATGTTATCGCTGTCATCAACTTCTTAAAAGCCTATTTGATTCAGCCGCAAAAGACAAAGCTGAGGAGAACTATCGAAAGTTAGAAATCAGCGTGTTGCAGTCGAAGGCCGAGCTCGAACGAATGGAGAAAAGACAGAAGGCACTGTTGCATGTGAGTTTAGTTTCCAAATCTGGTGATCTTTCTGTTCGGGTTTTACAACCAGACGGTGCACCAGGTCATCATCATATCGCCTTGCCCTTTCAGGGTGGCCTAACGTGGCCGGACATCGAGTTGGCCGTCGCCAGCGTTCGTCAACAGCGTGACACACAAACGCGGGTGCAATCGGCGAAAATGCCAGATTTCCTTCAACCGGACTTAGACCGGGAACCGACCGAAGTTGAACTCGATCGAATCAAATCGGCGTACGCTGGCACGGTGGCTGAATTGGACAAGACCAGACAGATGCTCATCACACAGCACAAGATCAATGTTGATTATCAGGCTGAGGTATGGCACAGTACTGCTTTATTTGGCACTGTCCTCTTTCTCAATAAACCTAGTATTGACACTACACACGGTGGGAGAAATGCATGACGATGACGAACATCATACAATGTACGGGTTTGCAGCTGGACACGATCAGTCGCAAGTGTGAACATCAGAAACGCGAATACGAACGCGAAATGAAGCGATATGCCGAGTTGCTCGATCAACGTGCCTTGAGAATTCAGGTAAATTTGCTTTGTGATGTTTCATTGAACGATATTTTGGGCTGAGCTTTATGCCAAATTTATCTTTTAGCGTCTCGAATCCAGTCTACACGATATTGCGTATGGCAAGCGACGCAAGGACACACCACTCACTGCCGGCGCTCCATCGGTTAGACAGTGAAACATTAATTTTTTCAGGATCCCAGTGCGCTATAATCCTTTCAGCAAGAGTTACGTGCCCACGCACCTTCGACTCTGGAACCAGGACAAAATATGGTTGAAATCAAATTGGCCAAGGTCAGAGGGTGTTTGTCCACGGTATCTGAAGCCTGCGTCGAACCCCCGTTTTTTGCAGGTCACCCTTGGCAACGATGCGCTAAAATGGATGCAATCATCTGCACCCTCGTTTTTCCTGACGGTCGAGTTCTTCGATTTCGAGATCCAATTCACGCCCATCGTCAGTGGCACTACCGTACCAATGGAGTTCACGTGTGAATACGCTGTCATGATGTCCGACTTGTTCTTGCATTACATGGAAACGGTAATCCGTTGCGGCTTGTATGTGTTGTTGCTTGACGTTTACTGATGGACGGGCGATGATACCATACGTTTGGCTTTCAGGATTTTTTGTATTTGCAACATTTTCGGCATTTTTTGCCCTAATCTCAGAAGCTGGAAAACAAACCTTGGGGTCAAGCCCAATTGGTCAACTTTCTTTACTATTTCATCCGTCTTTCTTCAGGATTCAGCAACAATCGAGCTTCACCAAGCGTCCGGCACCAACTACAAGACTTGGGCTGCCGGTTGGGATGCAGGATCTCTTCACACCCAGTCAGTGTTTATGATGTTTCAATCCAAATATGGCTACTGCAGGTGCACTGCATGTCCGTGATCTATTGCGCACACAAGATGGTATGTTGGTCGGCCAAATCGACTTGCTTGGCGTGGCGCACGAGGCTGTGGGTGTGGTGATGGCAAAGTTGGACTACACCGTGCACATGAAGGTGCCCTTGCAGAAAGCCATTAGTGCTTATAAGGTTGGTGGTCAAAACGAACGACATGGTCGGTGCGGCACCATTGGGAATCAGTGTGACATTTGGTGATCGGATCGGACTGCGTTGGATCAGTCTGGGTCACGTAGCGTTTTTGAGTTTAGCATGTGAACTGTTACCAGCCACACACAGCAACTAGTACTCCTGGTACGGCTAGCGTAATGATATCGTGGTTCCCAGACAGTTCTCCCATCAACATTATCAAACGTTGGTTCCAACCCGAAAATTTTGGACGCCAGGAGATATGCATCAGTTGTCAACAGCCGTGGCTAGAAGCGAGAGTACCGTTTAGCCAGCGAAGTGATATACGTATACGTGTATGTAGCACCGTCTAATGAACAGGCGTCTATACAACAGGTCATCGTCAGTGCGAATGCACCACGGTGCCACTGTGGTCATACTATTGTAAGCAGCATTGTGCAGGAACGTGCGCTTGCACTCGGTTACCTTCTTGATGATCGATCGACACCGACCAAAACATCGACCGACGATCAAACCAATCAGCTGGTTGTGTGCGTGCATCGTTGTGCTGCACTCAAATCGAAAATCGGTGCGATTCTTGTTTGTCAGTTTTGATTTTTTTTAGAATTTAGAACGAAACCCCTTTTTAAATCCAGACGACAAGCAATCCCCGTCCCCTTACGTGGTCTACAACGTGTTCGACATGGCTGATCATGATACGAAAATTGTACCTGCTAATACCAACCCAGAATTTGGCGACGAGAAAACGTGGACGTTGCCGTTGGGCCACGAATTGAATGATTACCTGAAAACTCAGGTTGCTGATTTGTCACTGATTGTCTATCTTTTATTGTTATGGAAGACTTCATAAAAAACTAGAGCTGCTGCCCATAAATGGGTCCAACTTCGAGACGTTTTTGTAGTGTATTCGCATGTTGGTGTTTGACGACGTAGCAGAAACGGACGAAACAGCACTCATCGGTGTGGCCAATGTGGCACTGGTGCCCCTCGTGCACAACAAACAAGTGATGTTTTGCTTATTGTCATTGTTGCGAGAAATGCCCTTTTCCGACGGAATGACAATGAAAATACGCAGTTTTCAGGTGAAAGGCGAATTCCAACTTCAAGACTCTTCCGGCGCGTTTGTGGGCTCGATCGATGTGAGCGTCCACTGGAAATTCACTTACATTCCGCCGAAAAGTGACATGATCGTGGCGCAAATGGTTCGGGTCGTGTTTTTGAAATAATTTAAGATATAAGTTTCGTAAATAGTGGAAAAAAAGTTTATGCTTCCTTATCAGATGGTTGAGCTCGATCCGGAAAAACCCACAATTCCGACTGACAACCAACCGTCGGGTGCAGCGGTGCCCGTCCCTGATGTTGCACCTGCCCAGTCCGCAGTGCTGCCCGCTGCCCCCCAAACACAACAAGGACAAGGTGGTGTGTCTGTGGGAGACCAGGTGCAAGTCGACGTTCAGGGATCGACGCAAGATGTGCAGGAGGTGAAGTTCGACTGATATTTCTATCCCCCATCCAGCCTTTTTCGCATGGAAATCTTTCATCCAGTTTTTCTTGTCACGCTGGATATCGTATTGGCAATCTTCCATCAGTAACATGTGTCTATGCTGCTGCCGGGCGCGTCCTTCCCAATCATTGCAAAACGCGCAGACTGTTGAGTTTTCAAGTTTACGAGGTGAATGATTGCTGCGACGGTTTCACTGTCGTTTCCTTGTTTCAGGCCCAACGTGACGCTCCGAAGCCTCCGCCACGCGGCCAACCGTTGGCCAAGACAGCTAGCAGTTCAGAGGAGTCAGTACCAGGCACTGACAGCGTGAAGACTGATGTTTCACCTCAGCCCACACTGCCGCAGCCAACTGATGTTTCAAAACAGCCTGTAAAAAGTGCTCCATCTTTTGATTCATCTAGTGATTCTGTGGTAACGACTTTTATTTTCAGAAAGTTTAAAACATATTTTAACAAAAATGCTTCTCTGTTTTTAGCAAACGCCCACGCGCGGCACACGTTCCATTCCCGCTGATCAACTGCCGAAAATCATCACGGAGGTTATAGAGTGGCTGATGTTTCACTTACAGTATTGATGTTTCACCGCATGGACGTTCTTTACAGATCACACCCCCAAGCGATGACGACACCAAACCCGAACCGCCAGCTCGAAGCTCTATCGTACCATTGGAGGTTTGATGTTGTTGACGATTTCAAAAGTTGATCACAAACCGTGCATTCTATATGTTCAGCCAATTGTCCAAATTCGGAAGCCAGTTGATGATGGTGAAACATCAGTGGATCTGAAAGACAAAATGCCGCCGATCGCTGCACCGCGTCGGCCGAAGGTGGTCGGATTCCAGGACGAACCTGAAATTTGTGCGTTTCTTTACTTGGATGAAAATTTAACGTTTATAGTTATCACATTTATTGCAATTTTAAGTCCGTCCACCGGCGCATGATTACGATGACGAAAGTGAAAGTCCGTCACCCGATGAAAGCTCGGAGGTTAAGGTTTATTTTGTCAAACTTTTATGGATGTTTGTGTGCAACTCAGAACATGCGTTCACGCACCACCCACTTTGATATTCAGCTGTCATTCACAGGCGTGCTCTGCTGCTGACGTTCCTCCTGTGCTTTCCAAGCTCATTTTGTCCCATGCTTATATAATTTGCAGTGGTACATAACATGCATAGTGTAAGTCACAAATTTTCAGCCCACCGTGTGCAGAGCAACGTTGTCGATCAGTCAACTGCAACTGACGTCAAAATCACCGTTGCTGGCCAGAGATTATGACGAAGCTCAGGTATAGACCACCTGAAAGTTGTGTGATGATTGTTAAAAGAAGTGATTTTTTTCAAAACATATTTAACGAAATGTAAGGTGTTCGTGCAATGGGTGTTTCTGGATCTGGATGAAGAAGACTGTCAAACAGACCTATCGCTGTATTTGCCACGCGACTCGCACGAGACGGTCGACTTTCAGATGCACAAAGGTTGGTACAATGCGGGGCTCAATGCGGTATGATGCGGGTGTTCCCATTCCAGGCCCTGAGTTCAATACATCAGTGCGTTTGAACTAATGGCTAAAATAATTTTCAGACATTCCACTAAGTCAATCCCAAATCGCTCAGCTGCGTCAGATGGTCGACGGTGGTGAACGGTGGTGTTTAATCTCAGTCTTTTTTCATAATCCAAATCACTTAACAAGGAAATGTTTCAGCATTCGTTTCGAGCTGTTACGTGACCCGGGACACCCGGGTGACAGCGATAGTGCGCCAGCTGAATGTGAGGAATTGGCAGTAGCCGAACTGATTTTGCGCGACGTGTGGAATTCGGGCAAAAACACCAGCAGCCACAAACTGTTGTGTGAGTCTATGGATGATTGTGCCTGTTCTTCAAGGACTTCGTTTTTTTCACTTTTGCCTTTTCATTTCAGGCAAGAATGCAGCAGGACAGGAGGTGTGCACATTGGAGTTATCGTTCAGCAATCTCGATCAGTTGCGACATGCTCAGTGATATTATGGTGTTGAAATATGAAAATTTCTCGGTGTTTTCTATTCACGTCACTAATGTTCCTCCTTGTTGCTGTTTATGTACATAAATTTTGTCAAACGCTTTCACTTTCTGCACCTTTTGCCTCATCAACGTTGTCTTGTGTGTTATCTGTAAAGCGAGATGAATTCTTTTGTCTTAAATTGTCTCCTTTGATGTCTCCTCAACACGAGGAAGATAGACTTTCGCTGTGGCATAAAAACTGTCTTTCAAGACGATGTAACCGCGACGTGCCAGACAGCTGTGCACCAACAACCAATGCAGTGTTTTTGCACAGTAACGTGTGGATCACATGATAAACATGAGCAACTAATATTAATCGGGTGCCAACTTCAGTAATTGCCTATAAAGCAATCGTTGCACCCATTTTCTGTCAAAAGCAGTCCGTAACTTTCACCACGTGGAGAAATGTAAAGAACTTGTCATCAGCTAAACGACGGTAATTGATATGGACATGCGCTATTGAAAGTTTCATTCCGCCTCGTAATGTATGCGTTCAGTGCACACACAACACACTGTGTATAGTTTTAATTAAGATTTATTTGTTTGATTTTATTTCGTTTTCTTTTCTGTCGATTTAAGCGTCAGAATAAATGATTGTGCAGGAGGATTTTTGGTGTGAACAATTCGCAGAAAGTTCACAGAAAGCAGGCCGCGCCGCATGCTTAGTTGTTTTGTATAAGCTCAATTTTTGTGAAAAAATGTGGACATACATAAGCATATGTCAGAAGCCAATAAAGTGTCAAGACCACAACTACCACAATTGTTTCGTAAATACGGACAAAGAAACATAAACAGCCGTAATTGCACACTTATCACGTCATGAAACCGGACCGACGTGAGGAACTGTGAAGCAAGAGAACTTGGACAAGACAGGTACTTTGGTTGTGGTTTAAAGTTTAAGTAATACGTTAAATATCGTGTTTCGTAAATATTCCTTAATTCACCTATAACTGTCGGCCACTAAACTGTTTGTTTTTCATAAGAACCGGCCGCGAAAGCAAAGAGTCACATGCGTTTTCGAAGCAATACAGTTCGAGTGTAAATAAGATGTTTTTGCGAGAGCACCTGTGCAAATAAAGCATTGGCACTGTATGTTGTGAACTGAACATAAACTGCTTGGACCGCTAAGCGCCGATGTGTTCCAGGTTTGAAGACGCTGGGTTACGGTACCCGTTGCGCTTTGTCCAAGCCAATGTTTGCGAAAAGGCTAACTTGGTGAGGAGACAACAAACGGCTTTCTCTGAATCAGTTTTGTCGTCTTTTTGTTTGGCAAAATCTCAATGCTGTTCACCTTGGTAAAGTCCGTTATCACGGTTACATGACACAGGTTATGTACATATGCATTGCAAGTTCTGGTATGTAATATAATGTCGGTTCTGTAATGATCGTGCAATAACAGTCACCGCATGCCGAACATACCTTCAAAATAGACATCAATATCTAAATTACGTGTAAATCAATATTACTTATCGACATTTGCCATCTTATTATTTGCACATGCACGTTAACCGAAACCTGTAATATTGATAACTGTGTTTATCGCAAAAGTGATATGTATTAAATAATAGCAGACTATAGTACTTTCACTCGATATGACCATGACCACCAGACTTTAGATACTAACCGTAGGTACGTATTTGGGATGATTCGATTAAGCCAATAACAATTATCACAGTTATCGTTTTATCACAACTCAAGAGCAAACTTTGTGCTTTTGGCCGGATGGAGTTTTTTTATGTTCAGGCGCCAGACAACGAACTGAACGGCAGAAAATGAGTAGTGATCATAGTGACGAAGAAAACAAGGAACCAAATTATGTTTCACGCAACAGTAATCAATTGCCTATTGATGCAACAACAGCCGAAGATGGAGCGAGCAATCACACACTGACACCAGAAGACCCCCATGTGGCTAATGGGTTGCATCCAGCTGGGACTGGGGTTGAAAGTAGCAAGGTCAGTCATTGTAATCCCCGCTTTGATTTTTAAGCTGTTACCGTTTTTTGTGTTTGTACAGGTTCAGACTCGAAAACGTGTGGGAAGTGCTGGTTTAAGTGTGAGTGGGTTTACGCTATGGAGCTATGCATTTGGTCTCTCTCTCCTTGTCTGTTTTTGATTTGAGCATGCTCAAGCGCTTGGCCAGTCCTTTTGTGCCCCAACAATTTGTTGTTTCGGGTGCTGTTTTTGATCTGGTTTCTTTTCCTCCCTCGAGCGTCCATTCAATAAACTGAATATTATTGTTGTCGACGCAATATTTTCCATTGACTTTGATTTCTGGCTTCCGAAAATGTCGTGCATCTTTCCGACCGAAAAGTCCAAGTCGAAATTCAAGTACAAAAAGTGGCGATCTCGACGATTGGCCAAGTCACGCAGCGTCACACAAGTCATCAACCTTCAGGTGAAACATCAGCAAAGAAGGCTGCGAAGCAACGTCGATAGAAATGTTGACCCGAATTCTGTTCCAAAAGTGAACCTCAAAAGTTTAGAATCGGGAACCCCGATTTAGTTCGAACATCCACATGCTGTCACTTCCCCTATTTCTGGCCCGTGGCCTATCGACGTGTTGCTTATCAAAAGTGTCCCTATTTTTGGTCATGGAGCTTGTGCCTGGCACATCGTGAATCGATCAGGAACAACATTTACGATATTTCATTCATTCAACATGCTTTGCAGAAAATCACCGAAGTCGACGAGTTGGCATTGGGTGATGGCGCCGAGCTCAGTTTGGCCCTCGACGCTCTGGGAGGGCATGAAACATCGGAGGTGGAGGACGAAGAGGAAAAGGACGACTTCCTCGCCACAATGGACCAACTGTCGAGTGGGGGCGATGGCGTGTCACGGAAGTGGGTTCGCTGCATTGAATGGCGTCCTGATGTCAACCATCGACACATTTAGGAAAAGTGTCAGACTTACAGTATGTAGCAAATGTGCCAGAAGCTGCTGTGCGCGATAAGGTCGACCGAATTCTTGTTTGGTCTGAATGTTCTCAAGGCGGTCCTATGTACTGTAGATGTATAGAATGCGCAGCAATGTACGCGAAGGTCATATCTAAGCAACGTTTGATCTTTGCAGGGCTTGTGCTAAAAGGCAAGTCTTTTTGAGTAATACCTAGATTAGGCACTCGTGGTGATAAGAGGACCCAGCCCGGTTGTTTACTCATTTGCTAACTTCCCAGTTACTCGGTCATTCACATAAATATGCCATTTTCGGTTTGTAAAAAGTATCTTGACGAAAAGCGTTCAATGAAGAGCGTTAGTCATCGTGTCGCCGTTTATTTTCGGCCAAAGAGAAGGACCAGAAAGCGGTAATTTGCACATCAGACTTGCGATCATCGAGACAATCTGACAAGAGAGTTTCCTGATTTTGCAGGGAGTCCATGATATTCGACAACAGCATCGGTGGTAGCAGCGGTGATCGTCGATTGCGGGCTGAGAGTGTACGTGTGCCGTTGGAGATCAGTCGTCGTGCTTACAACCAGGTGGTGCATGGGGCGCTCTCCACTCCAGTTTCTATTTTCCACCGCCTTATACGTACTGCGTATATTTCTGATCTAATCTTTCCAATTCTAGCGTCGGTTCGACAAGGAGTTCGGTTGGATCGTGAGGGATGAATACAAAGAATATGGAGACTGGGTGAAGGTGGGTTTTCTTTTCAATTTTGCGAAGGATATTTGCTGAGCTCGCTGGCTAATTCTTTATTTGTCCTTCCCAGTCACATCTCGAGTGTTCCCGACAAGCAGCAGTTCGTTCCCTGCTGGCATTCTTCCCCATTTTGACCTGGCTTCCCAAATACAACATCAAACGCAATCTGCTGGCTGATGCGGTCGCCGGCATTACCGTTGGTATCATGAACATACCGCAAGGTGGGCAAGACGGGGGAAGCTGCTCGTCAAGGGGTCACCACGTCGAGTCCTTTGGGTCATCTTGGACTTGCGGAAAAATGAATTAATGTAGACTACGCTTTCTGGAATGAATCTATGGTGATCCCTTATAGTGAACGATAGTATGAATCACAGTTCGTCATTCATTTCGTATTCACCAGCACCATAGTGAATATTCTTAAAGTTAGCTGAAGCACTTGTCCCCAATCGATAGCGGACCGCCACCTGTTGCAGGCATGGCCTACGCCACATTGGCCACGTTGCCCCCAGTGCACGGCCTGTACACGTCGTTGTTCCCGGCATTCATCTACATGCTGTTCGGCACATCAAGTCACGTGTCAATCGGTGATGTTTCAATTTACCACATAATTTGTTAGACACGCTTGTTTTTGGTTGTGAATGGCATCCAGCTAAACGTGAAAAAACTACTCTCAAAACATGTACAGTATGTTCAAGATTCCCCATTTGATCATGATTCACCTTGTCTTTCCAGGCACGTTCGCAGTTGTGAGTCTTCTAACCGGACAACTAGTGCAGGACCATCCAGCCATGCGACAACTGTTGGATGACATCAACGTCAATAGTGTTGTTGCCAATCTGACATCACCAGGCGTGGTCAATGGCACTGCTGCCACAGCTGACAATCCGGTGACAGTGCTGTCCATTCAAATTGCCGCCTCGCTCACCCTGCTGGTTGGGGCTGTCCTGGTTGGTTGCTGGTGATGTTTCATGAAGAGGTTTGTATCGAATATGACTGCTGGTGTAGTGGTCGGTACAGTGTGTTCTGCTGGTTAACAGTGCAATTGAATTGCAATATGTATATAGATTACAGGTACATACTGTGTTTACCCTTGTTATCATGCCCATCTTTACATTGATGTTAGGATTACGACATTTGTGTTGTCATAACGGAGTTTTCACAACGCACTTTCAGTTGATCATGGGTCTATTGCGTGTGAGTTTCGTTGCCGCGTATCTATCGGACGCAGTGATCGGTGGATTCACAACGGGTGCCGCGTGCTTCGTGTTCACGTCACAGCTGAGTCCGTTGTTCGGTGTCAAACTCACGAGACGAAGTGGCACGTTCGCGTTGTTCAAGGTACGTGAAACATCGGATTGATTAATCCACTGTTTCAAGATTAGGGGACCAGTACGGAATATTGCTTGGGGAAACATCGGACACGGACAGCTCGAAAAATTGCTGCGATATCAAACACACGCTCCTGTCTGGGGTTGCCCTTGGCCTTTTGTATGAACGAATTTTCGAGCTTTATTCGTGCCATATCCCGCAAAGGCAAGACCGGACTGTTTGATGCCTGCAGATACTCATTGAAACATCAGCTGTCACTAACGTTTTTCAGACTTATGTGGAATTTTTCTCATTGATCGGGACTTCCAATTGGAAAACAATAATCCTCTCAGTTGCAATGATCCTGATATTGGTGATCGGAAAGGAACTAATCAACCCGAAAGTGACCAAATACATCAAAGTACCAGTACCGTGGGAGTTGGTGGTGGTTAGCCAGTTTTGAAAAGAAATGTTTTGCATTTTGTAAAATTGACAACTCTTATTTTGCTGCCGTTTTGAACACCATTCCAGGTAATCGTTGGTACCGTACTTTCGACGGTTTTCAAAATCAATGAGAATTGGCAGGTTGATCAAGTTGGCAACATACCGATAGGGTTGGTTTAGTCGTGCAAGTCCAAACAGTCGGATTTTGCGTTGCTTCAGTAAACTTTAACGTTCTTCAGTCTCCGTTTCGAGCCTCCCAATGTCACACTGATGCCTCCATTGATTCAAGATTCAATCATTCTTTCGTTCGTCGTATTTGTGCTAACCGTTTCGCTCGGCAAATTGTTCGCCAAGAAGCACAGCTACGCCATCGATATAGCTCAGGTTGGAGATGTAGACTTTTTGTAGCATCTCCGATGGGCGTGCTAACAATCAAGATATGCGACAAGATCGATCACTTTTCGACAGGAGCCCTACGCCTATGGCCTGGTCAACATCGTAACATCATTTTTCACTGGTCACGTTGCGTGTGCGTCACTGACTCGCAGTCAAGTCATGTCAGAACTGGACGCGAAAACACCGGTGGGAATAAAAACAAACAGTGATAATCACAGGAAAACATGGTTCCTCGGTTAAAACAAAACGTTCTTCACTTCCAGTTCCATGCCATTTTCTCGTGTGCGCTCATATTCCTGGTGCTATTTTTCCTGGCCAAACTGTTCCATAATTTGCCGAGTGTACGTTGCACAGTTTCTCTTGATACAAATCTTCAGTGTCGGTAACATGGGTACTCTTTCAGTGCTGTCTGGCTGCGATCATAGTTGTCGCGCTGAAGGGTATGTTCAAACAATTCATGCAGCTCAAAAAGTTGTGGCAAGTGTCCAAAATCGACTTTGTGAGTCCCGTTTCTCGCCGATTTGCGTAAAATTCTTTCAAACGTAAAAAAATCTTAGTGCTATTTTAGGTGATCTGGTTGGTGTCCTTTGTGGCCACGGTGATCTTCGGTGTCCAAGTGGGCTTGCTTGTCAGTATGGTCTTTGCGCTGTTCACTTCAATCGTACAATCGCAATGGTGAGTGTCAAACCGTCATTCAAAAAATTAAAAGTCAAAAATAAAATAAATCCCTCCAGGCCACCGGCCGTGCTACTGGGTCAACTGCCCAATACGGACATTTACCACAACATCAATCGCTATAAACGGGTGAGAATAACTGAATTTAACCAATGTTTGTTTGTGTCGTTAAAAAGTTTTGCAACATCAGGCAGAAGAGGTCTGCGGCGTCAAAGTGTTCCGATTCGATTCGCCGCTGATGTTCACCAACAGCGAATTGTTCCATCAACAGGTTTGGCTGTGGCTTCCAAAATTGGTTTCAAAACAAATCGCTTTTCGTGTCCTCAAACTCATACGGCATAAACTCACGTATTATGTAACACTTTCAAATGTTCACAGTTATTCAACAAATGTGGCATCGATCTGAATCAAGCGCGTCGCGCAGTGGCCGAGGTCAAGGAGAAACAAGCAGCGTCGGAAGCAAAGGACGCCGCGGATTCCGCCGCCAGTCCACGACCGAAACCACAAGGGGTGAGTCAGGCGCTACGGTAATGCGGCAAACATCCGGCGAATTTAAAAAGAATGCGACGGAAGAAACCTTGTATAAGGGGCGATGTCGGTCAGTGTTGCCAGTCAGAAAACAGTCAGGCCCAGGCGTTTCCTCCCAATGGTGTAACGTCACGGACAAAGACAAAATGTCAGTCAGAATTTTTTGCTATACTCCCAAAACACTTCGCCTGTACGACCGAATGACGAACATTTCTGTGTGACAAACTGACTGACGTATCAAAAACAATACCGCCGAAAGAAAAGTGCATCAATTGGCGTAACTTTATACTGGCTGTTTTGTTTCAGCTGCCCCGTTCGTCGGCTCGTAACCGCATCAACGTGGCCCCGCCCACCAGTGACCCCAAACGGCAGCAAGGTCCACCCAAATTCAAGGCCCCACCCGAATTGGGTCTGCCCGACTTTGTGGTGTTGGACTGCTCGGGTTTCAATTACATCGATTACATGGGCGTGAATGCGCTCATTGAGGTTTGTTGGAGTATTGGCATCTTTTGTTTATGAAACATCAGCCATACTGACCATACGAGCAAGCTTGGTGCTAGTGGATGTGTGTACATATTTGGATTTTAAAAATATTGTGATACATGCAGTTACAATGGCCCATCCTCGTAGCTTTGGTCATACCCACCGGTTTCAAAATAGAGAAACATGAGATGACCAATGGCTTGATGATGTTTCAAAATTCAAGCGTGCACCTGTGGGTAATGAACATTGAACTCCTCCACGCAAATCAAATTGTTGTTCAGGTATTCAGCGAACTGTCGGACATCGGTGTTATGTTGCTCTACGCACGCTTGAAAGGTTGCACACTCATTTTGATAATATCATAGCGTTTTTATTTTCAAAACTTAATTTTTTGTGTCATAGGTCCCGTGCGTGACATGTTAGAAGCAGCCGAATTCCACAAAATTGTACCCAAAAGCTCGCTGTTTCCATCGGTGCACGACGCGGTCACCTACGGACTGTTCCACAGATACGACGGAAAGTTAGTATCATTTTTTAGGATTAACTGACCTTTCTAAAAAAACAAAATAAAGCCAAACTAATGTTGCAGCGTGGCCTTGGCATCACAATTAGCCGGCGAGTATGCGGCTAAGAATCCGGCATGAAATCAATTGTGTACATAAATAAACATCTATTTTAGGACTGACGAAACGATTCGATTTTTTTGCAACTAAGCTACTTTTTTATAAATTGCATATCTTTTTTTGACCCACTTGATAATCTTTCACAGCACACGTTAACCATGACATAATGCTCCCAACATGCTGAATTTTGTGCCCTTATTTTTTCTCATTAGGGATTTGGAAAGGTGCAAAGTACATATTCAATTTACATTCTGAGACTGTTAGTAGTTTTGGACTTATGTATGTCTCATCTCGTGGCACCCACAAGTTGTGATAACGTTGTCCGTTAAACAGCAATTTTTAGGTTTATTTGATGTATTTTTACGAAAAAGTCGTGCATTAGAATGATATGCAGTCATAATGTTTTGACGAAATCTCGTTTGAGATGGAATAAAATCGTGAAAAGTCACTTGAAGATGAGAACAGTTGCGTGAAATTGCTTACATGCGAGTCACAAATACAAGTTTGGCACCGTTTGGTTTCGACTTCAACTGCCACACTGAATTAACGCCATCATCGACATAATCAGGGTCATCAGTCCCGGCGCTGGAAATCGTCAAGTGTGATGCAGTTAGTGTGTTTAAAAAACGAAAAGCAGGGCAATGATCGGTTCGGTCCAATCTTGCCGTGGCACGTGACGTCATTGAGAGTTTACGATGATGACACTAATTTTGACCTGTGTAGACGTTGTTGACTGGTTGCCTGGGAATTACTTCTACTCTGGTCGAAAGTCACATCAGTGAATCTCAAATATATCGTTTCAATGCAAAGTCACATGACCAGGGCAAGCTCAGTTCGATCACAGAGGGAACTATTCCAATTTCGCCAACCTCAGTTCCATATCAACTGCCTTCCTGAGCGCTCGTATCGCAACGAGACTTTTCGACACAAGTGGAGTGATCGTCAGTTGGAGTGTTTGGTCGGGGAACAGATGACAAACAGACAGCACGTCACGCAGCAGATTGACCAGGTCGATTGGGTTATGGAAACAAGCGTCCATTGACGGCCAACTTGTGCACGGCTCGAACTCAACCTGTAAATGACCGATTATTTAGTCATTATTCATGTACCTGGTTGTTGTGCAATGGCTTGTGCATCGTTCTATGGCTTTGTTGTGCGTATATTTTGACATGTTCTCACAGACGGGCGGTGCATCAGGTCATCGTCAGTCCGAATGCATCAGATGAGCACGTGAGCGCCTGGTGGGGTAACTTGGGCATAGTAAGCAAGTCACAACGATCTGACAATAGGTCCATGGTTGCGAGCTGGTTGGGCCGCTGGGCCACAATCACAAACACGGATAAAAAACAGTAGTTGACTCGAACCAAATTAGAAACAACGGCTAACCTCGTATTTTTTTACTTGGTTCAACAGAGATATAGGTCGGATCCAATCCTTGCAATCATTAGTGTTCCGTATGTTGCTGATGGTGAGGTGCAAAGACTTCAAGTTTCTGCCAAGAAAACTTGCGTTTTGGGAAACGACAAATTTGATCATAATCATTAAGTATACACCGGGCACCTCAAAACATCACGTGTTGCCAGTTTGGCCCAGAACTCCTGTTGAGGATTGACACAAGCCTCGATCGCTATACACAACTTGCTCAATGCATTTAGCCTGAAACATCAAAAGAACAAGAGGCTTCATTTCATCTAGCTACATATGTTTGCAAAAAGTAGGAGAGTTAGTCGTTACTTTGTCTCTGTAATGATGTCGGCCCAGTGTGTGGCACGCAGTTCATTATAAGGGATCGATAACGTTTCCAGTTTGGTGCTCGTTAACATGGTGGACAAGTCACATCCAGGTTCAGGCAGGGCTTTCACGCCCGGCCTGTATTTCACTTCGTACAGAGACAGATGTTTCAGTTGGGGACACATACTCAACATTGAGTAGAGGTCGCACGGCGCATGCAGCCACGCGAAAGGCATTCCTGCCACTTCTGGAATTTGAACGTTTTTCTTGCGTGTGCGTGTCGACCGACCGCTTTGATACCAGGTTATGCAGAAAAACGAATAACGAAAAAATGTGTGACCCGGAAACAATTGCTCGACATCCACAGATTCAATCCACGCGCGATTCGCATGCACAATCAGGTCGGGGATATTGGACCGAGTCAACTTGACGTTGAGCATTCTGATCGAGTTGCGCCGCTCGCGCAGACATTGTTCGATCTGACCAAGTTTTTAACCATTCTAATTGAGAAAGTATTCTACTTCAGAAAAATAATTGAATTCAGTATGCGAACCTGGCGCGCGACACGACCATCAGGCTCAAATGCTGTAAACTCGAAATGTTTCAGCATCTTGACCCGTTCCAGCACGTATCGCACGTGAAACACTGGTTGTTTGGTTGAAACGCCTTCGATTCGTGCATACTTGTTGAACGCAACGCATCGGAAAGAGCGCACATGCGACCAGACTGTCTTGTGATGGTCGATTGTGTGGCGAATTCGATGGCAGACAAGTCGCATGTCCATTTTGTATCGATAATTGTCAAGATTCGAGAAAACGCGTGCGAACACGTGAAGCGGAAGACAGTCAAGTGGGATGCTTTCATTCCGCAGCATTTTAATCAAAATTAGAAAAATAGCGTTTCATGAAATCAATGTGCGTCAGTGTCAGTGTGTGATATGATGGTGGTTGTATTGTTACCTTGGGAACTATAAGTACTACTTTGTGCAGATGACGCTGCCATGCATATGCGTCAGGCAATACAGTGTGTTATATTTTGTCATTTCACAAACGCGAGTCCGTGGATGCTTCGCACACTAACCTGTTACAAGGTTTTGCACACTGTACCATTTTTATTGCGAAACTCAAAACGATACATGGCCCCAAAAACCTTACAGTATGCTACATTCGACAATGGGACACAAGTGGCAGGCTGAATATTATACAGTCCAAGCACCTAGTATTTGGTGGCAGGGGTGGCGGAAGGCAGGGCATTCGAGACAAAAAAAATTGGGAAAATCACAACCTCGCTCAAAAACATTTAATAAAAACGGACGGTACACCGAGATTTAGACAAACATTCAAAAATATTTGACCAATCATATTTCCCGATCATTTAGATTATCCGCGTGGAACAGCGTATTTGAGACCGAAGGCAAGTCGCTGCACATCGTCCGGGTCAAATTCGAAATACTCGAGGTTCGTCTGACCTCGAAGCTTAAAATGGTATAGTTGTATATATTCGTTGAATTAAGTACAGTGGAATACTGGATACTACACTCTACTGTCGATATACCTAATCAACGACAAACCAACCCGACAGCCAATGCCCCGATTGCCCCTGTCTTCGAAGTAGTGTATCGTGTATGAGTTGGCCGGCACGAACAAATAGCCGAATCCGTTCTTGGTCAGCGTGCAACCGACCGAGTCCGTCTTGCCCTCGTCATTGCAGCGATACTCGAAGTTGCATTGTGGACCCTCGGTGTACCTGAAGGAAGTGAAACAGGATGACTGATATCAGGCGTGATCAGTGATCGCTCCGGTCTTGCTTTACTAACAATCGCAAAACGTTTTCTTTTAAAGAGTGGTTCGGGATGTCATAATACTGATTTCACTAACTTCGACCGTCATAGAAGCTCATTGCTACATTGGAACGAACTATTTATTACACCAGTCGAAGTGATTGGCATCAAAACTTCCAATATAAAAAGCCTGTGTGCAAAAAACCCGAAGCAATACTAGACCGATCACCAAGTTTGGTGCCAGTAAACATGTACTATCATTTAACTACATACATGTCTACTTCATTCAATAATCGGTCCCCCCACCGGCTGCTACTGTGCACCCACCATTGACATCCAATCACCCTCTCCCTGAGAACGCTGCCCCACTCATTCTTCTCCACACAACCGACCAGTGTGTGCTGCTGGGTTAGCTCACGTTTGGCGCGGTTCCAGAGAATCTGAAGGGCATATTTTGCCTTTGCAGTTCAGACGTGAATTTCTGTGTGCACGTGCTTCGAAGAACCGTTTAGAGTCGGGACCGTTTTGAGAACTGTAATCACTACAGTTCATTTTGAGCACATACAAACAGGTTTAATTTCAGCGCACCACATTTTAACCTTCACGCAACTCTACGTGACATCAAGCGATTTCAATATTGTTTTCCATCCGGCAGTATACATGACTTGGTTGGCATGGTAAGTGCAATGTTATTAGTACGTGATCGTAATTAAATCAGGCGTTTTTGTGCATGTGCTACTGCTCTTCAAGATATTACCTAGTTTATGAGACGTTTGTGCGCTCCAAGGTTATGTAGTTCAGACGTCCGCTTTTTATGCATACAGTTCGGGCTACACATCGAAGTCTCGGTTGAGTTCCTAATTGACTTACTACAATTAACTTCGCATGTGCGATCTGTTGACAGGCACGTAATAATGAATACATGAGTGCGCTTAGTAAAGGCCAAAGATGTTAACTGACAATGAACTGAACACAAACGTCCCAAGTGTGATATGAACCCATTGCGTCACATGACATCAATTGGTAACCATTTAAACGTTGCGGAGACTTACATAGCAGTCGTGGAGCAGTATACGTGCATACTGTATACTGTAAGCACGAGCAGAAACAGCAAACCGACCTCACACTGATAGACCGAATCTTCCTTGAAATATCGATCACCACTGTTCAGTTGAGTGCGTCCATCTAAGCACTTGGTAGTCTGAATCGAAGCATGACCTCCTCGATTGATGCACTGGTACACAAATTGACCGTCCTGCAAAGATTATCTTGTTGACTGATGTCCCATCGCAAAAAGTAGCAACAAAGAAAAATGCACAACGAACATCGAACGTGTCACGCAGTTTGTATTGTCTGCCCTCGTGCTCGCAACCAATCAGACGCAGCTTGGCGCCCTTGTATGACCGTCGGCACTCATACCAGTCTGCAATCCAAGCAGCATTCACAAAAATTGAGGGGATCAAACGGACGACAATGACAAAAAGTCGCTGTCTAACATGTAGTTTGAAAGCATAAAGGGCATCCAGTAACACTTCTTCCCATCGCTGGGTTTCGGTTGAATAACATTCAGTTCATTGCGCACCTCCGTTCTTGACGACATTCTCCTTCAGCTTCACCTGTCTGCCGTCCACATCACAGCCGGCAGTGACAATTCTCAGATACTGACGACCGTACAGCTGTGAGCTCGAGCATTCGTACCACGTCTGCAATCGAAGAGACATGTGATCTGTCTCTGGCGCACAACGCAATGTCCATGTACCTTGTCGTCCCTCCAAGTCTGGCTGGGTGGATACCGACCGCCCTGCTTCGGCAGACACGCACTCGGTTCCAGATACAGTCGATTGTGTGAGTCGAGTGCGCATCGCACTTCGTATCGGTCGCGTTGATAGGTGGCGCCGATTGGCAATCGTTGACGATTCGGGGCGATACAACCGCGCTGCTGCAGACGGCCCGACACGCACTCGTAGTAGTAGTCGCCTGACGCGAGCGAAAGGAGCATCGGAAACAGACGGCAAATTGGACACCCATTTCTTTTGTGTCTTAGAAAACAGGGATATCAGCTATTCAGTGGCACGAACATGTGCATATGTGACACGATGCCCCACTGATCACGTCATTGATCATTCCCCAGCAAAGATTGATTGATGAAATTCAGCTTCCAACGCAGCCCATTTGCACCAACCTCGTGTGATCATGCTGCCCGGTTGCCACCATCGAGCTTGTCGCTCGCCATTGCCGTCAGTCCAGCATCGATTCGGATTCCAATCTGATTGGCTGCCGGCAGCACTTGCTATCCATAAAATAACCAACAATTGATTCATAATGATCAGAATGGTGATGGCGCGATCAAACTGTTGTGATAGCAATAACGACAACGAATACCAACCGAGTACCACCTACAACGAAGAAATTATACTTTTTTGCCTGAAACACATTCGCAAATGTAGTCATAAGTTGCTGGTTAATAGCTAATGAATTCCATTTTTTGCAAAACAAGGAACAGCTGTTCATTATATCATAATATATCTTTAGCGTTATCTAATTTTTAATAGTGGTCATGTAAGGGTGTGCATCTTTGCCTCACCTAACAGGGGAAAGCATAAGCACAGAATAACCACATGAGTTTGTGTTTGTTTCCCCGTAAACGGTTATTATTACCGATGTGCATGTGTTGTAAATGGGTCAAAGGGTATCACCTTTCAAGTTTCAAATACTTTTTAACGAAATTAACAAAACAAATGTGGTCATAGAACCCATTATTTGTTATCCAATGTGTTCGAATGCTGGTAATAGTGATTTGGACTTGCCTTTCTCGAGAATTAAAGAGCAAAACTAATCACGATATGTATACTCTGACAATACTTTTGGGAGAAACTTTTCAAACGCGTTGCCTGATCCGTAAAGCACACGCAACTGGCGCAGCCAGCTCAGTTTCGTAGCATTTCGCAAATCACTACGTTAGACTTGTGTGTTGAGCGGCTGGCAGTCACGTGACCGCTGCAGCTAATACACGCATAATGAGCTTTACGGATCAGGCAACGCGTTTGCAAAGTTTCTCCCAAAAGTATTGTTGGAGTATAGGTGTTTAAAGTATATTGACTTGCTGAGCAAACCCAGTTTTCAACTACAAGCGTGAAATTCATTCATGAAGACATCAGTTGGAGGACGCCTACGCTGTTTCTGACTGCTCACGCGGTAACGTGCACGCTCTCCCACAAGTTCAGTCATTCATGCATTACGCAACTTTGATTTAACGGCTTCCGTTGTCGCTCTGGTAATTAACAGTGTTAAGCAGTGCTTTCGCTTTTCGGTTTCAGTTTAAAGCGAGACGGTTTATAGTCTGTTGATTTTATTTCGACATAGTGTATAAGCCCCATTCAGCGATGTTTGGAGCGGGCTGGGTCGACGCCATTCTAAATGAATGTTTCAAGCATTGCTAATTCAGGGCAAAGACCGATTGAACATTGCTTGCTGCGTGGCGCAAAAACACGTGGCCTGTCATCGCACAACACCAACAATGTTCAATGGCTCTGCGAATGAGTTGGCAATGCCTGAAACATTCATTTAGAATGGCGTCGACCCAGCCCGCTCCAAACATCGCTGAACGGGGCTTATACACTATGTCGAAATATAATCAACAGACTATACATTTAAGCACACACCAGGGTAGTGTGCACGTGGCCGCGAAAATACGGCGCCAGTCTCAAGTGTGGCAGCAGACGTTTTTCTCACAAACCGATCACAACGCACCTGTTTTGACACTAACACGTACTTTTTGAGTTCCTGTACCGGTAGATGTTGAATTATAGGGGGAAGAAATGCAAATGCAAGAATGGTGCATTCACAAAACATTTGGTAGCACAGTTGCCGATTACATCGATTAAATTACACCTGGGAAACCGAAGTTACAAAAGGAGTGTTGCGTGGCAATTAAAATCACAGTAGATATTGATACAAGAGTGTATAGCTAGTGTTCGACTGTGCTGTATAACGTAGGTGGTATTACATTTTAGTTCTACAACGGCAATGAAGTCATGATGAACACTGATAAATACATTTTCGCATGACAAGATGAAGGTGAAAATTTGAAAAATTACCAAACATTATACCTACATTACTGATGCCGGCCAACCAAACCGAGAGCAATTGTCAGATGCGACAGACAAAAAATCGTACTTACGATACTTCAAAACAAGGAAACCATGAAAGTGCTCAGCATGATTAATGACCTTGCGACAAAAAGGGTGACGATCACAACGCTGTTGTCAATGCCTTGTACCTATAATGCCAGCAATAGAATACATACGCAGGAAGCGGTGAAAAACAAGTTTAAGCATGGTTAAATACAATACAACCGCACGCTTGACGGTGCAACGAGGTGATAAATGGATTCCACCACTACCACCCACAGAATTAGAATTGGAAATGGTTGTGTTTGTGTATATGTGGGAAGATGTTTGTTTCATATCGAGATCAACATCCTGCAGAAGCTCAACCAACAGGAGGGATGGAACTACTACTTGCGTGTACAAATGGTTTTCGTAAAAACCTCCAACAATTTTGAAAAAATCAACAAGAACCATGAATCAGGCGAGTTGCAATGCTGAAGCTCAAACAACCCTCAACTTTGAGCCAACTGCCACCGACTGAAGGCAGAGGCAAAACATCTGCCGGCTGTTTGCGTGTGCGAAAACAGAAGTTGAAGTGGAAGTGTGCAGGAACTGCAGAGCAACTATTCATATAACTGTCAACGAATGAACGATGTTTTCCGGTGCTGCGCAGCGGCACACGCAGGCGTGCATGACAAAACCATTCAAACGTGTTTCAAGGAGACGGCAGTTTAATCATCAACTGCGCTAAAGTCATCGCAATCTGATCGCAAATACTTTTGAACGAACCATTAATTTTAATACAAGAAAGAAAAATGCCCCAAGGGGCATAAAAGAAATATGGTTCCCTGGCTGACTGGCATAAAAGAACGATACTAGCTTGCACCACCTTGCTGATGTTTCATTAGGCACTGGAATAAACGTAAGTGTGTTCTGAGCTGTTTGATACCGAACAGTAGACATTGAACCATATTCCCGGCGCGAACTCTTTTGAACCAACACCCAGCCGATATCGAAACTTTCGTGCAAACCCAGGTAACTGTTTCTTCTTTTCAACCTCACGACGGTAACTGTGCAGTCTTCGGTTGCGCACGATGGTTTAACAAAGAGAGGAGTAAAGAGAATGCGTTCTCGTAGATTGCAATCTTTCAATATCTCCGTGCCCTGTGTCTCTGGTGGCAAGACAGCACGCGCCGGGAATATGGTTCAATGTCTACTGTTCGGTATCAAACAGCTCAGAACACACTTACGTTTATTCCAGTGCCTAATGAAACATCAGCAAGGTGGTGCAAGCTAGTATCGTTCTTTTATGCCAGTCAGCCAGGGAACCATATTTCTTTTATGCCCCTTGGGGCATTTTTCTTTCTTGTGTCGTTCTTTTATATCGCGCAAGCGTCAAACAGAGAACCCGGATATCAGTTCCGGCAAGCAATGGTTCTAACTAAGAAAATGTCGACCGTCAGACTTTTCTCAAGTAATCAACGCACATGAGCGCAATGAGGTGTGGGGGTTAGTTTAAGGATGCTGTACTTTTTGGCAGGATATATGAATCGGTGGTTATCGTGACATAAGGCCAATTTTGTGTTTCGATTTCACTATGGGGTTCTAACAATGGAGACACGCTTGTGTCTGCGTCTTCACCCACCACTGAAACAAAACTAACGCAGTGC
Organism: Rhynchonema sp. JSB1_4; assembly: GCA_030248065.1. Lineage (NCBI taxonomy): Eukaryota > Metazoa > Nematoda > Chromadorea > Monhysterida > Xyalidae > Rhynchonema > Rhynchonema sp. JSB1_4. Next base: position 41,701 of record JASAMV010003044.1, read on the forward strand.
CCCACGAGCATGTCTATGTTTTTGAGGAACATGGTAACTTGTCAAGTTATTTATTTTTTTTAATTTACCGCCAGGTATGTATTTGACACCCTAGGTACCATCAATTATAGCGCACTGATTGCGCATCGTCTCAGAGAATGGCACTTGTTGGTTTAGTACCAAGCAAAGCTGTGCAATGAACTTCCATGCAACCTGTCCCTTCAGCTTCAGTAATGAAATAAGTGTCAAACATCAGTCTCCAGATTGCTTTGGTGTTGGCCGCCGCATCTGATCTTGGATTCAATGTTACGTAAAAACTACTATTTAACTTTCCCACGAAAGTCAAATTATAAATGCGGAAAAAGCTTCGAATGTTAGAGAGCAACAGCTATTTTAATTAAGAAGTTGAAATCTTGTCGGTATTTTAACATGAATGACATCACAGCGCATAAACTGCGAACCGCACCTGTGCTTAATAATTAATCTCAAATAAAAACACGAAAAAACTGAAAAAATGTTACGCAGAATTCATTAAAAGTTAATAAAAATACAACCAAGTTGGCTGCGCGCGTGAATGTTTGAACCCGCGGCCTTTCATCTTCAATGCTGCGCGTTATACCGCTCGGACATCGCTTCGCCAATCTCCTTCACAATCTTTACTACATATGTAACTACGCATGCATTGCTGCATTGCCTGTTGTGCTTGCTGCCTGTGTGTGTGTGTGTGCTGGCTGCCTGCCTGCCTGTGTGTGTGTGTGCTGGCTGGCTGGCTGTGTGTTGTGTTTAATACATTGTGCGCTTTATGAATCAGGCAACTACGTAGCGTGCACTAATGCATTATTGTGTGTGTCTGAGCGTCCATTATGGCTCTTTTTGAGCTGAAAAACATTTAACGTATTGGAATTAATATATTTTTGACGTAACAAAAATTAAAAACACATATAACCGCTGATTTTGGCTTTAGAACCACACATTCTGTACAAAAAGTCATGGTCTGGAACCGTTCATACTAAAAGTTACGAACTCGGCGATAGCACCACCGTGTTTCTCGAGTACGAAAACCACATAAACAACTTTAATAGTTCTGGTAACCCAACTTTTCGGCGAAATTTTACTTCGGGAAGCACACTTTACATACAAAAGGTCGTGGTCATGGTCTGGAACCGGTCTCAGTCGTGGAGTTACGAAGTCGGCGATAGCACCATCGTGTTTCTCGTGTGCGAAAACCCTATATGCCATATTAACATTTCTGGTGTTCAGTAACGTCTGGGCCCTGACTACTCTTTTGTGGAAAAAAAAAGGGAAAGAACGTTTTTACAAAAATGACAACTGTATCTTGCCCGCGATTGCGCGTGTGGGCACGCAGCGGGATGAAATTTTGTGTGGCCATTTTGGGGCACGGTATATACATTGTGTGCAAATTTGAGCTCATTCGGTTGAGTATTGTTGAAATAGCGCACGATCAAAATTTTCAGAAAGCGCACTATAGGGAATGAACCATATGTCGCTTAGCATTACCATGCTAGCTCCGAAACATGAGATAAATGTGATGGATGCTGCGTAGGCAATAATCCCCTTGTGTTTATAATTGCTTATTCATAAACAACAAGCAACGTGTACGTATGTAGCAGCTCTCAGTCGGTATCACTTTGATTGCAGGCTGCCGATCCTGCCTTGTAATGACTGAGAACACTGTCCCTTTCTGTGACGAGCATTAACGTGAACGGTTTGGAACAGCGTACAATATCGTTCGTTGAACCCGACGTGCATTTGTGCACATCAATTTATTTACAAAATTGCGACGTGCGAATAAGGATGAAGAAGATGGCGACAAAAAATTGGATAATTTTCCAAATTTCAGCCATTCATTGGAGACGTAGATTTTTTACTCAATTGGGGCCAGCTACAAAACATCTCGGGTGTATTTCTTTCGATTTTTTCACGTTTCTTATGTTACTTTAACTGTGGCTTTATTCTTTGATTACGTAATTTTATTCGCGTTTTTTCAATCGCTGTTTTTTCCCAATGCTCTTATTCCATCATCCCATAAATTGTTTCCAAGTGAAACAGGACACTGCTGTTTTTGATACGTGTCCGGAGTTGGCCCAGCAAGGATCGATTGAGATGTCAAAACAAAGTTATCGAAATCGCGTGTTACGTTCTGCCATCGAAATCACTGTGTTGGTGTTTTATAAACAAATTACCTTTTGTTTTAAATTAACCTGCGCTCATACCACCACAAATTGCATTCGTCGCAAGAGAGATAACGAACTTTAACGTGTCTCAAGTCATAGGGCATGTGCAGTTGTTTTGAACTGTTGCAGGTATACGTATGTAGGTCGTATAACAATTTATGCGGATTAGCTGTGTATCGCCACAAGGTTAGCCATTAAAGCAGGCTAGACCGTCATTGGCGACCGCTGCCGACAAGTGGGTTGGGGATGACTTGGAGGGCTAAGAGTTGATCCTCAATCGAATTTGTGGGTTCACTGTTGTGATCTGATTTCCAAGCAGACATAAAGCGTCCGTTAAGTTAGCGTAACATTTCAAATGCTTGAACAACTTTTTGAAGGTTGCCATTGCCAACGAACTACTAGACTAAAATAATAGCTGGTGGAGATCTGGCACAAGTTCAAACACAGCTCGTCTCTTTGATGAAAAACTTGCTGTTGCTTTTGACTGCTTGTTTTTCTTATCCATTAAATAACCACGTGGTAATTTGTTTGCGCAAAACACGAAATTTCACATGTTTTCGCAAGAAAACCGCTTCTTCCGTTCACTGCTAATGGGTACGGAAATTTGATGCTCTAGTCTGGGCCCTGGGGCAATGTGATAAAGGCAACAAGCTTGTCATATTGTGACTCACCTAATGTATGTTTTCTAAGACGTGATAGTTGTTGGGTAATAGGGGTTTCGAATACGATTTTTTGGGTGATCGGATGTGCAAGCATGGCCAAGCGACACCATTACCCAGGTTACCCAAAGTGTACTGAAACTCATTTGGAGCTCACGAAAAAATAGAAATTCCAGGATACCAGCTTACTTCATAGAATGTAATATTTCGCACGGACAATGTCGAGTCGAGCGCCAATAAGTTAATGAACGCGCCACTGAAAAATATAATGACATTTTTTGTTAGGCAAATGTGTCCGGTCAGTCCACGGTTTAGCAAGATTCAATCTAAACTTTTAAAATAAAAATCAGCTGGGCAAAGTGTTACTTTTTAACATAAAATACATGTCTGTCAAAGAGCTGGGTCCCGCACCGTATCACGCACAGGACCTCAGATATACTAGGTTTACAGCGTTCCTGGAATCCTGCATAAGTTTACGGCTGGTTTACCTCAACTAAAACTGGTGGCGTTCTATTTTGAGTCAATGATATATGGCCTGCACAGTCGCAAAAGAAAGGATTGTTGCTTAGTAGTCAAGGCCAATCGCCAACTTTGGCCATCAACTCGAGGAGCGTGAGAAACATAAAATACATATAAATGGAATTAGGGCTGAGTTGCTGACTAGAGTTGACGATATGCGTTGACGACACGAATATAAGCCAAAAGTAATCTTGTGTTCCTATAACTGACAATTGCTCGAACAACGAAGCTCAGGTGCAAAAATATTGTAATTCATAAAACTTTCCTGGTGCGGTCCGTACCTTTGTAGTTGTGGCCACTCCTTTGTGGCCGAACCCTTGACAACAAACAACCATCAGTTCTATCTTCGTAGTTTAGCAGCGCAGCTCTTGTGATAAACTGCATGTATAATGGTGTTTGTCGGAAACACCTAATAAATTTAATCGTTGGGGTCTGAGACAGTTCAAATTGCTGGGCCTCCTCAAAAGATCATATCAATTGCAAACCTTACGTTCTACCTCCAATCTGTGCACATTATGTGTACAAAGCATAGGTGTGCACACGCTGTATTAGACACCGACACGGAACGAAGCAAGTAAGCGGTACAAAGCACATCGGTTAGTCTACACTGTAGTGCAGCACCAGAGTGTTGTTCATGTGGACCGAACTTTGATCTGGAATTGGTCACTTCCAAATACTACTGGTCTACATACCTTGCAGTCATGTTTATGAAAATAAAGCAGACGACTGTGTAAGTCAGACTAATACCTATGTTTACCGACAGAGACAAAAACTTTTAATCGCGTTTTACAAACATGATCAGTAACCTCTGAGCAGCGCTCGTCATGATACAGGCGTGACGTCACGTTATGGTCTTTGGAACGAGTTTCTCTGCGGTTGCCTGACGCTCTGTTAGCAGCTGACCCTTTAGAAACTTGGCACTAAGCGCTGATTCTAGATTTACGGCATTTTAGGCGGGTATAGTATATTCGCTCACAATGTGACCATGTTCATATTATCACACTCAGAACAGTAGGTTCGATACGTATGTTGCTTAGCGGCGGCTTGTGGCACGCTGATTGACAACTTGATATAAAGATACAGTACGTGCCGTGTGGATGACGGTGGTGCGCTGCGAACTACCGACACGCTGTTGTGCCAACGAACCGTTCGTTGTTTCATTTTGGACTCACGAAAAAATAACCGACTAATAATGATGATTAAGTTCAGGCTCTTTGGCACTTTTAGCACACTAATATTCATAAACCACTGATCAAGAAAGTCACACCTTATTAAAGGTGTTTGGCCCGAAACGTATCGAAGTACGCTCTCGTCTGCAGGATGTGCAGCTGCAGCTCTTGACGCCCAGTAATTGAACTCAATCGGCTGAGTTCCGATGAATAAACTTCCCAACTTGAGAAAGAAATGACGCCAATCGATTACGTTGCGAACAGCAGCGAAGTGGCTACAATTGCCGATTTGCTTGATGCAATCGTGGTCGAGCCCAACATGAGTGACAAGATCGAAATGACAATGCTGATAGCGTACATAATTGTTGGCGGGAGCGCAAATCTGGTTGTGGGATGTTGGTTGATCAAGCAGTACAACTACCGGATGAAGGTGCTGAGAAAGGTGACGAGTCAATGCTTTTTGAACAAGAACCCACACGTGCCTACTGTCCTTGATACATAAGTCTTGTTTTCAGAACGATATCAAGTCGACTTTCATTTGTCTCAAAATAACATTGGTGGCAGTCAATTTGCTGTCGTGCATCGGCGTGGCACCAACCAGACTTGGGTGGTTGATCACGTACAGGTGGATTTCATCATTCTTGAATTGAATACTATTCTGCGATCACTTCGTATTAATTCGATTAGTTTTCTTTATTTAGCTGGCGCGGCGGCGACATAGGATGTCGGCTGGCTCACCAACTGTTTGTCTTCTCCCAAGCCCTGGCGTCCTACCTAATTGTGGTAATTGCGATTGAGCGAGTCAACATCGTGCGGCACACAATCATGTTGTTTAGAAAACAGGCATGAAACAGTGATTGTTTGTGAATTGTGTGCACACGTTGATAGGCTATTTATGGTTGAATGTCATCCAGGGAATCCAACGGGATGGCAAGAGCACGAGAAAAGACGGCAGCGAGTCATTATCAGGCCGAACAGTGAGTCTGATTACAACGGGCACAACACGCTGGACCAGACGGTCGAGTCGAGCTCACATACGTAGCGACCAGACGCATTCAAAATTCGTCTGCCAAATGGTTTTAGACATTTAGTTGTCCCTTTGAATAATTAAAAATTACACTAATCGAACAACTTTATAGATTCGTTGTGCGTGCGTCATCGCTTTACTAGTGTCGTCTGTCCAACTGGTCACACATCGGAGCTACAGTCCACCCTTCTTAAAATCCGATGAAGAATACTGTGTCAGTGTCTGGATGTACAATGTGGTCATGCACGCGAAGGTTCGGTCATTCGCACTACCAGTACTTGTCGAAATTAAAAAACAAACAGTGGCTCTACAACCAATCGCTCTTTCAGAACCAAAATTTTGCAATCAGTCTTCGTTCGTACAGCTTCTTTTTGCTGGCATTCTTATTCTGGGCACCGGCTACTATCATAACAGCGTGCTACATCTACATTGGATGTCGAGTGCTCGACTATGCCAAGACCTCTGTGCATCATGGTCCGGGTGGTGGCTCACCGCTTCTGAGAAGCGCATTCGTTGCATCTCCTTCCCCGGCCATTCCAATGCGATCCATTTCGAATACAACAGTACCGTTGTCTGATCAACTGCAACGTCGAACGGCGTTGCACACTGATGTTATGGTAGGTCTCTACCGGGAGCTTCTCTAGCCCCGAGATAAAGCACAACAGTCCCCTAATTTGGCTAGCATCTGGTGTGGGCGTAAATGTGTAGACAGGCACAGGTGATAAAATCCCTGAGATTCATTCTGCTCGTTTTCACACAAACCGAATCTGTAAAAAATAGGCGTTCTAATTATACGATGCGCGTTTCCAAACAACGGTTCTTTTAGCGGCCGATACCCCGCTGTATGTCCGGCCCGTGTCTGGCAGCTACGAACAAAGTGGAGTTATCATCTTCGTACAAAACGATCAAGCTGTGAGTGGAATTATAAAATATATGCTTTGGTAATAAATCATTGTTCTGTTCGTCAAATGGCGCAGCAGCTTCATTCCAGCAGTGCAACCAAGCAGAACCTGGATTCCTCTTCCAACTTCAAGTGCACACTGGATGTGCCACAACAGATTCGAATCACTGTATCGCGCTCAGAAAAGAGCTGCAGTGTGCAGGAGTTGTACAACCGCAGAGAAGATGAGAATCATAGAAGCAACAGCAACGACAGCAGTTACCAAACGGAGAACAGCATACCGGGATTTGTTCTGAACGACACCAGCCTCGGCGATGGAAGACACGAATTGCGCGTTCCGAATACCAGATATTCCGCGGGGAGCAGCTGCGCAGGTCATTACAAAATTCTACTTTGTTTCACCCTGTTACCTTCTTGCTTTGTTGTTTGCAGGTTCATCAAGTGTCGACGAAACGATGACGTTACGAGCACCCATATTGAATCCAGTTCCGAACTCAGTCAATCATTGCCGACGTCAGCAACGAGTGCGTCGTGTTCGTATGCGCACCATTCTGCCGGCAGTGCTGATCACCGTTTGCTATTTGGCGTCATATCTTCCTTACAACATCGTACAACTGATAACGCTGTTGAACGAACATGAGAACAATTTTAAAATTCAAGAACGATACCATTTTCTTAAGATGCTCGTATTTCTCAATTCCGTGCTCAGTCCGTTTTTGTACGGGTTCAATGACTGATGTGATGCGTCATCAGCTGTGCAATTACGGTACATATATTTTTCATCAACTGTCTTTGTTGCGTCTCGTATCATCGAATTGCTCTGTTACATTGCTATTAAGATATGTACTTGAAGCTGCAGTTATGTAGCTACATGTTTATGGCTCCATGTTGGAGCCACTTTGTAATCTGATCTGACATGTGTAATTTGAAACTGATAGTATACCAGGATCGTTTCTTTCAACATTTCTAGATCCATGTAGTTGCTGCGCAACTGAATGTCTCGGTTGTTGTTTGCGCTATTGTGTGTCACTCACATGTGGGAATTGACGGCACGACAACAAGAAATTATAAAGAGCAAAGATCAGCCGGCAGTTGTCCTCAGGGACTTGGTTCAGGAACGAGTTCAAGCGAAAAGCAGACAGTTCAGATTCTGAACTAGTGCACTGCACTTGTACACGACTTTTGAGGAATAAGAGCCGCTGTACAGATATGTGTTTTGGGATCCTTGCAAATTAGCTTAAAACACATACACAAAACCCAGATCTGGTGGAACAGGCGAAATAGAAGTTGAATGTTTATGAATGCCAAGGCCTAATCGACTGGCGGTCAGTTGCATGTAGATATTTCATGCTCCAAAAACGGTCGCGATTTAAAACTTTTATCCCGTGGCGTGGACACAGGGCTACTATTTTCAGACGAGCACGGCGCCTGAACCTGACCGCAATTTCCGTGGTAACATTGTTTGCATCCTGGACGGATGTTCGAGCTCGGTACCAACGTGCGAAAACACATGTTAAAGTTGGCTCTAACCGCCAGGAAGATACACACGACTTGAACACAGTTTTTTTACAACTGTGTCAGACGTAAGCGGCCCATATTTCCATGAATGCGTAACCAGAAGCAGCAAATAACAAGAATTACTGCTGTACAGTCGATTACACGTGGTCGGTCAACAAGCAGGCACGCACATGCCATTTCTTGTATACCACGGCGACTGCTTTAGTGCCGCTCATGTGTCGTATCGAGTGACATGCCCTGAAGGGTCAAAGCGCATCACATAATATTATCTTTCAGATGCACCAAGCGATTCTGACGATAAGCCAATATAACGGGACCTCCAACTGTAACACACGTAGGATTTCACCAAGTGCGTGCATTTGGTTACTTATACTTGGCTGTCGTCCCTATTTGCTGGCCATGTCCAAAGTTCGGCGGGCTGTTGCCGTCATCCCATCTGAGACATATTTCTGCTACATTAGCATATTCGCTGTTGCTGCAGCGGTGACAGACCATTTTGATGCGCCTGGGCTCGCGTGCGCCATGCGACGTGGGTTTAACAGCCACATAAGCCATACACCGACGACAATAAGTTTTGAATTTTATTATAACCCGGAACATAAATACATAATACATACGGTTGGCACAATAATGGCTAGTTTTCGCAATTCAATTTGCAGAAAATACACAACCGCAATTTCTTAATTGAAGCAATAACAATTGAACGTGGTGTGAGTTCAAATTGGATGGATGGAAGGGTAGAATCCTGCTGCCTGTTCATTCAAGGCTACTCAAACCTAGCTCGACTACATCCACTATCAACTACATCATCACCATAGCAGCAGGATGGCGGCACCGGTGCCTTTATCGCTGACCCATTGGTTCATTCAATTCACACAAGCCTCTGAGATGCTCGAAACGCTGACAGCAAAAATGGTTCGCAGCGAACAGTACCTGTTTTGGATCATGATCGCCCAATACATTGTCATCATCATATTGCTGTTCGTCGTGTTCACCAACAAGTGAGTTCCATGTTGGTTAAGCGCTTGCGTCCTGAAAGTCGGCAGAGCTTAGGGCTACGGTAAAAAATATACTCTGACAATACTTTTGGGAGAAATTTTTCAAACGCGTTGCCTGATCCGTAAAGCGCATGATGCGTGCACTGGCTATAGCGGTCACGTGACTTCCGTAGCAGTGCATGTATAACGAGCTTTACGGATCAGGCAACGCGGTTGAAAAGTTTCTCCCAAAAGAATTGCCAGAGTATACTTATCAGCATCAACTCTTAGCACACTATTTTCCACCAAACTGCCATTGTGCCAAAATCTAAGCTTTTATCGCACATGCTCACAACTTGAGTTTAACCTGAATTCTACATTAAGTCAAAAATCAGTTTTTTTAGCAATATTTGGTGATTTGTTTGAAATCATAGAAAAGTTTCAATGGTTTTTTAAATTTCTTAAATTCTTGTGCCGAAATAAAGATCCGATCCCTATACTGGTCATACTGTCTGAAAAACTGATGATCGAGCACAAGTGCTTTGCATTGACGATGTCCTGGTGCATCACCCGCATGTGAAGACCGAGTAGAATGGAAAGCTACACTCACAACTTTGCACCGCCAGCCGTTCATCGTGCAAACGAACCCGTCACCGACTGCGCACGTACGAGTCGCCTGCCACGTTGCACATGTCGCCGATCGGGTCACCAGAACAACAACAACAGATGAGGGACAACAACAACAGCAAAACAACATCCGGCTCAAACAACGTCATCCAGTTGCACAAACAACAATCACAACAACAACAGAGCAACACCGAATCAGACAATGAGTCGCACACAATGGCACGCATTCGACCGGCGACATTCGTGATGAACGAAATGATCGGTGGTGGAGAGTCAACATCGCCATCCAGATCGGTATTGATGTCAAGGGCAGAGTCAATCACCCAATTGAGGAGGAGACCGTCGTGTGAGGTGCGTTCAGGGAAGGGATGACGCATAATGCGTCATATTGATGGATAAGAACCATGGGATATCAAAACTGGTGTTTTTGAAACAAACACTGGTGATGGTGGCAAAGATTGCTGTGAAAATCGACGCTCCCACGAATGGCGCGCAAACGTGAATGAAGCAATAAGCAAACTAGTTCACGCTTGAAGTTGGTCACAGAAAACCAGACAAGCCCATCAGACAGCAATCCTAATATACCAGAACAGGAATTAATAGACCGCGTTCCAGAAACTTTGTGAAAACAGTGGCGCTTCGCAACATTTTCGAAAATGTCGTCAAACCATGGGCTATCCCAAATCATCACACATATTGCTCTCATTTTGAGTACGTTCCGGTCCCCTTACCGCAGGACATATTCGATCGTCGCGACTCAATTCGCGAGCAACAGAGTGAACTGGTGCGTCGCCACAATCGCATCGGTAATCGTGCGCCCAGAATGGACCGTCAACTGAGCGGTCACGGCCAACAGTCACGTCCGATCAATGTCAACATCAGACGCAAGGCCAACACCAATCGATTGCTGGTGCCCGAGATTCGATCACTTGGCCAGCTGCCAAACACGGCCATTCTCAAGGTCGATGTCGGTCCCGAATCGCCGCCGTGACGCAAAAAAATACATTTGTGCTTTCTGGCAAAAATACGTTTTGTTTTGCGAATATGTTCAACAACTTTGCTATCAGTCGTAAAAAAGATGCACACAGTATGCATTAACTTATTCAAATGACGTGATAATCATCAAGAAAGATGGCCGATGGTAAAGCGGCGATTTCAATCATTAGCAAAAGTACTCTTTTTCAGCAGGCTCATATTTTTACCGAAGCAGAATTTATGAATATTACAGAAAAACAAACAACAAAGAACGAACCCGATGAGAAACAAATGACAACAGACAAAATCGCCGGCATAATCAGATTGACATGAATATGGACTTGGATTGAAGTTGCTGCTTGATGTGGAGCGAGACAGACAACAGTAAAAACATGATCTGCCAATGATGGGAAGCAGCAACTTCTTTCGTCAACACGTCAGTGACGTTGCACACATTTTACACTTTGTTTGCTACACGATTCAAAACAAGCTACACCACAAGGTCATTTGTGGTTATGACATGAATGAAACAAGCGCAGATTAACGACTAACCGAGAGCGGACCACAACAAAATAGAGACAGGAATTCACTCAAATCAACAACAAAAACAAGAATCCAAACGGTTATATCGAATGCTAGATTCTTTCCATCGCTTCCATCAACACGATCGAATTGCCCCGAATCACCACCATACCGATCTGATGTTGTTCGCCGGTCTTCGTGTGCTCAATGGCGTCATCGACCACCTGTGAAGCAGTGATGTAGTTAGCAAGAAAGCTAGCTTGCTGGAGGGGTCCGGCCCAAGAAAGCTAGCTAGCTGGCCGGGTACCCCGATTTGGGGGTATTGGTCCAGAAGTAAAAAACACGGGTATAAAAATTGGTCGAAATTATGCCAAAATAAGCCTGAAAATGCGCGTTTTTGTGCATGTATGAGCAAATTTGACCATTATGGCCCATAAAATGGTCATTTTGGCACTAAAATCAACACTTTTTGACTTGATGACCGGAGCAACAAAGCTGGCTGGCCAGTTTGGGGGGTATAGGTTTGGAAACAAGAAAGCTACCTAGCAGTTGGGGCATTACTCTCATACCCCCAACTATACTTGCGGGCCGAAAAAAACCGTTTTTTTCCGAAAAAAAAACCGAAAAAAACCGTTTTTTCCGAGGCCCGGAAAAATACGTTTTTATTTTTCCGGAAATTTTTCCAAGTGGCGACTTTTGAAAAAAAAACGGTTTTTTTCCAAAAATTTCCGAGATATTTTCCAAGGTTGCGAGAGGATGTTGTCAAAACCAATGTAAATCGGTACTAAACAGTTCAAAATGAGCACTTTTTAATCTTCAAGTGCATTTATAGCCTGTTTCAGGCCATTTCCCGACGAAATTTTCTCCAAAATGGGCGTTTTTGGACCGTGGGTATCCTTAAGTACTGGAAAAATATTTGAAAAAAACGGTTTTTTTCCGAAAAAAAACGGTTTTTTTCCAAAAATATATTTTGCGGAAAAATACGCAAGTATACCCCCAACCACATCATTGCCTGTGCAGCAGTGGTGTCATCAGCGGGGATAGGTTGGGTGGGGGCAGTGTTGGAGGCACTCTGGAACAGTGTAGTTCCTGGGGCGGAAGGGGTCCCCCTCGGGTACGCTATCTCCCCCTCAGGTGGTACACTATCCCCCTATCTCCCCCTCCGGGTACATCATCTCCCCCAATTTTTGCCTAAGATGGCCATCTTTAGGCCTAAAATGTGTGATTTTCAGGTCAATGTTCTCAAAAGTGGCCAAAATACCCTTTTTATGAAGAACTTTTTCCAAAAAGGGGCTTTCAACCTCAAAGTGACTTTTTCCCGAATTTGGGTCTTCCCCCCTCGGGGGTACACTATCTCCCACTCCGAAAATAACGGGGGATCCGCTATCTCCCCCTCCGGACCAGGAACTACACTGCTCTGGAGGGGGATACCTACTGTACCGGGCTCAGAGAGGAAAGGGGGATACCTACTGTACCAGGGCCGACGGAGAATTTTGGATAAATTGAGGCAAAACCACTGATTTTACACTAATTTTGGCCATTTTGGTCAATTGGCACTTTTGGGGCAAAATGGGGGGGAATACCTACTGTACCGGGGTGAAAATCGGGGGGATACCTACTGTACCATGCCAAACATCGGGGGATACCTACTGTACCAGGCGAGGAGGGGGAATCCTACTGTACCCCCACCTCCACTCCAACACTGGGTGGGGCGGGGACAGAAAATTCGTTCTTTCCAATGAAAAAGTTGTGCCCTAGGCAAGTACATGCAATTTTGCTGCTTGGCTGGAGCCCCCGGGGGGACCTAAACCCATATCGAGCGAGCCATCGCCATATACAATCGGATTCGGGCGCGATACCGTTGTCCCTGCTCCCTGCGCCTGCGGGTTCATCTTCGGCTTCGCCCGAAGTTTTTGTCCAAAGTAGGCAAAATTAGGCCGTAAATGGGCCTTGTGGGACTAAAATTGGTGCTTTGAATTGAATTGAAATTGAAAATGCTGATTCACCAAAAACTTCACTACTTTTTTTAACAAACCGGTGGGGTAAGCCCCTCAAGTCGCCTCATTGGCCTCTGGTCACGACTAGGGTTAGAGGTCGGGGGGGTACCCGACACCCGACATCTGGAAGTACCCGACACCCGACACCCGACATCTCAGAAAAAAAGCCGACACCCGACACCCGACAGTTGCAAAAAAAACCCGACATCTAGTTTTTGAAAAAAACCCGACACCCGACACCCGACATCTGGGGGTACCCGACACCCGACACCTACACTTTTTTGGCACCCGACACCCGACACCCGACATCTCTCTAACCCTAGTCACGACCTCAACAACGATGGAAAAGAACTTACGATGTTCATAAATGGATCAAATCCGCGCAGTATGCCTTGCACTTGTCTGCCACCGTTGATTTTGAGGGAAATTCGCTTGTCCATATACTTCTTCAGCTCAGGAGGATGGGTTTTGCTCATTTTGACTTTTGTCACAGGTAGTCGACGCTGAGGCGCGGAATGTGATTAGGAACTGGAAATAACAAACCTCTATCGTCAACACACTGGAATGCAGATGTCAGGCAGGATCAGCCTGGCCGCTGCTTTTGACTTTCCGACCGGGCCAGGACGGACCGAAGATTTGGGTGCGCCGGCTGGAGGGTGCCGGTCCGGTCCGGCCCTGTGCCCCTGTAGTACCGTATTCCCTAAAATGGACCCCCAAAACAGAGCCCCTAAACATACAGCCCCCTAAAAGGGGTCAGTGAAAAAATAGAGCCCCCAAAAATACAGCCCCCCAACTTGGAATTCCCCGCTTGGGGCGGTGGTCGTAAAGTCAAGTTCTTGTATAAGACACCCTATGTACAATGTTTGTGGTTGAGTACGTACATGATCACGTAAAGTCTTTTATGGAAGGTTTGCACCAGCAAAACACTCAATAATGACCAGTATAACACCCTAAAACTACCGTTAAAACCTAAATACAGCCCCACGTAATAAAGCCCCCCCCAAAAGGGGGTTAGTGAATTAATAGAGCCCCCCTATGCACAGGCAATGGTGTAGCACGGGGGGTGGGGGTTCCCCAAGGTACAGTAGGTAGGTAGGTTGACGCTCCATCCTGGTACAGTAGGTAGGTCGCCGCCCGGCGGCTGGTACAGTAAGTTGCGATTTTTGGCTCAAAATGGTATGAAATCGGTATTTTTCACTCCAAATAGGCGAAAAATCGAGCGCTACGCGCGAAATTAGTGTTTTAGAGCACATTTTCATCAAAATTTCAACCTAAAAAATTTTCTTCCCCCCCCCCCCAGAGCTCGGCCGGTACAGTAGGCAGGTTGCCGCCCCACATTTTTGGTGGTACAGTAGGTTGCCGCCCCGCCTGGGTAGCTACACCACTGTGCACAGGTACATTTATGCACGTTTGTTGTTCGTCCAGAGCACATAATACGCCTCTTATTGACGAATAGACACGAATAAATGCGATTACAAGCGAACAAACATCCTCTCAAACCCCTTTTTTGGGGTTTTTGGGGTATTTCTGGGAACAATTTTTTCAGGTTCGGGTCAGTGAATTAATAGAGGCCCCCGGAATAGAGCCCCCCAAAATGGGGTCAGTGAATTAATAGAGCCCTCCTTCTATTTAGGTTTTTACGGTAAATTTTTTACTTTAGGGGCATTTTTGGGAACATTTTTCGTGATTTTGGGCAGCGAAAAAATACAGCCCCCCGAAAAATGGAGCCCCCAAAGTACAGCCCCTAAAGGGGTCAGTGAAAAAATACATTCCCCCTTGTATTTTAGATTTTACGGTGGTAAGTGGTACGCAAAATTCAAGCCAAACCCCGCATTTTAGAGCCCAATTTTCAAAAATACCGTAAAAGCCTAAATACAGCCCCCCCGGAATAGAGCCCCCCAAAAAAGGGTCAGTGAATTAATAGAGCCCCCCGGAATAGAGCCCCCCTAAGTAACATCCCCTATACGGTACTGTATTAACGCTTGATAGTGGTCCACAGGTACATTTATGCACGTTTGTTGTTCGCTCAGAGCACATAGGTAATACGCCTCTTATTGACGAATAGACACGAATAAATGCGATTACAAGCGAAAAAACATCATTTCAAACCCCTTTTTAGGGGTTTTTGGGGGTATTTCTGGGAACAATTTTTTCAGGTTCGGGTCAGTGAATTAATAGAGGCCCCCCAGAATAGAGCCCCCCCCAAATGGGGTCAGTGAATTAATGGAGCCCCCCATGTATTTAGGTTTTTACGGTACATGTACCTGTGTACGACTATCAGTATCAAGCCTTTAATACGCCAACGTATGGGGGATTTCATTTAGGGAAGCTCTATTATTCTGTTTGGGGGGGGCTAATCACTGACCCTTTTTAGGGGGCTCTATTTTGGTTTTTACCGTACCTCGAGTCAACCCGTCAACCCTTGGTGGATGGGGGTGGGGAAGGGTATCAATCTCGAGCCGACCCCGAACGAAGCCCGAAGGGTATCTCGAGTCAGTAGATTTCTGCTTTTCAAAGGCAAAAATGGGTGTTTTTCGACCTCGGGACCCCCAAAAATAGAGCCCCCCAGTGTAGTGGCAGGCCCATGTGTGGGAGGTAAGTATGATGCGGGGTTGGGACCGGAAGCGTGAGAGGTATGATTTTGGTCACCCAAAAAGGCGAAAAAATACCGTTTTTGTGATACAATTTTGGCCACAAATCAGTGTAGTGGCTGGGGGGGATGGGGGGGGGATTCCCCCCCCTAAGGAGTAGGTACCTTGCAACCACCCCTTGGGGGGGATGGGGGGGGGGGAAGGGTAGGTACCTTGCAACCACCCCGGAGGGTACCTTGCAACCATCAATTTATGGTTTTTATAGGCAAAAATGGGTGTTTTTCGACCTCAAAACCCCAAAAATCGCGCGCTCCGCGCGCAAACCTCCATATAATAGGTATTTTAGGCAAATTTTCGGCCAAAATGCAAAAAAGTACCAATTTTTCGGCCAAATTTGCAGTATAATGCATGCAAAAAACACCCTTTTTTCGGACCTCAGGGGTACCTTGCAACCTCCCGGAGGCTGGGTAGGGGGGTACCTTGCAACCATCTGGATCCATCCCCCCCCAAGGGTACCTTGCAACCATCTGCCTGCCACTACACTGCCACAAATTGAGGTAAAAACAGTACTTTTTCAAAATTTTCGCCGAAAATCGCCTAAAAATAGGTATTATGGGTGGGTTTGCGCGCGGAGCGCGCGATTTTTGGGAAAATAAGGTCGAAAAACACCGATTTTTGCTTTAAAAAGGTATAAAATTGCTTGTGAGAGGTATGATTTGGAGTTGTGAGAGGTAAGTACTCAACCCCCCCCCCCACCCCCCGCGGGTTTTGTGGGAGGTAAGTACGGCGAGGGGGGTAACCCCCCCCCCCAACCCCCCCCCCCCCAGCCACTACTATGGAGCCCCCCCAAAATGGGTTAGTCTAGTCAGTGAGTTAATAGAGCCCCCTTCAAATTCAAATTTTATCTGTAAGCTCACGCAAAGACCTTCAGGAGATCCGGCAAACACCTAAAAAAGAGACATATCAGTAAATAGCACACAAAATTATAATCATGAATGATCAAACGACAAAACGTACCGGAGAGATTCAAAAACAACAAACAACACAGCAACGGCAGGCGATAAATCAGCGATTGATGGCGAACACGAGATGATAACAGATGTCAACAAAATTGATGATGACCTGAAAGCAGCAACCCAGTGACTGAGGGGATCAGTCAACGACAGCTGAGAATTTTGATGAAATGTGGCAAGAAACTACGTCTCGACCACGTGAGTTTAGTTTAGTTTTAAAGGCCGCAATTGAGGCAGCAGAGACGACGTCCTCTGGGAGCCTGTTCCAGAGGTCCACGACACGATAGGCCCAGTACCCGGACAAGTCTGCACCCGCGCCATGGACTCGACACAAACCGTGGGAGTGCCCTCGGGTTGGGCGGCCGGTGTCACGAGATGGAAAGAAGGATTCCTTGGTTACCCCAGGTATGTGACCGTGAATGACCTTGTACACAAGCACAAGATCGTTCACGGTCCGGCGATAAATTAGGGGGTCTAAATTTAGGGCATGCAAACGCTGTTGATAAGACAGTGTCTGCATGCCAGGTAAATAGTAGGTGAACCGACGTTGAATTTTTTCAACGTTTTTAGCTAAAGTGACATTTTGAGGGGACCAAATGGACATGGAGAATTCCAGCAATGGGCGAACATAAGCCAAGTATAGTTTTCTGAGGAAATCGAGATTTCGACTGTGGAAGTTTCGGCGGATGGTCTTCTCCATTCTACTGGCGTCAGCCACAATTTTACCAATATGTGATTCAAATTTCAAGTTTTGTTGGTCTATTAGGACACCCAAGTCCCGGACATGGGGTGGTGAAATAATTTGCTCATTCCCACAGAAATAGACAGGGGGGACTTGGGGGCGATTCCCAAGCCTTACTGTGACGCTCTTATGGCTGGCAAGAGCCATGCCATTTGCAGAGAGCCAACTAATGACCGCATTTATGTCACCCTGGAGGATTTTGTGATCTACAGCACTACGGATTTCCCTGTAAATTTTGATATCATCAGCGTAGAGATACAGATAGGTACCTGGATGTACCACACTGACGACATCATTTATGTAGATGAGAAAAGGGTCGGGCCGAAAACACTGCCCTGTGCGACGCCGGAGGTGACCGGAATCCACCCAGAGACTGCGTCCCCGACCCGAACCCGCTGTGACCGCCCATTTAGGTATGAGGATACCCAAATGAGTAAATGGCGGGGGAAACCGTAGTGCTGCAGTTTTTGCAGCAGCGCAGAGTGGGGGACAGTGTCGAAAGCCTTTTGGCTGTCTAGGTAAATGATGTCCACTGCGTTCCCACGCTCTAACGCTGCTGTCCAGTGCGACATGCAGCACAATAGCTGAGCCTCTACAGAGCGACCAGGGATGAAACCGAATTGGAAGGGAGATAATAAATTATGTTTTTGAAGATGGGCCATGACCTTTGAGTTAACAAAGGTCTCCAAAAGTTTGCAGGAGGAGGATGTAAGAGAAATGGGACGATATTTAGTGACATTTTTTGGGAATTTTTCCTTGGGTATTGGGATCACATCGGCCAACTTGAAATCATCAGGAACAACACCGGTGTGGAGAATTTGGTTGAAAAGGAATGAGAATTGTTCCACGAGGCCGATGCCCAACTTTTTCAAGAAGGCCGAAGGGATCCCGTCTGGGCCAGGGGAAGTTTTGGCGGATAATTTTCGAAAAAATTGAAAGAGAATGGGGGGAGAGCAAATTATTTCCTCCATGTCCGGAACGGGATGGGCTGCACACAGAGGAATTGTGCCTGTAATTCCAAGATTGGAATTAAAGACAGAGGCAAAATAGGTGTTGAAGGCAATGGCCTTGTCCTTGTCCTCTGTGTGCAGCACGCCATCGGTGTCAGTTACATCAGGAAGATCAGTCCTAGGGCTGATTTTGCGTTTGATGTAACTCCAAAACTTTTTTGGGCTTGGATTTGTGACCAACGACTGTTCCCGCCTACGGACCCAGCCCCGCTTGCGTCGGCGAATGATGCGAGAGATTTTGCAACGGGAATAATAGGTGTTGATATTTGGTTCCCGATGCATGCGCGAGCGCAGACGGGACTCAGTTCTACGCAGGCGAGAAAGCTGAGGCGACCAATCGGGCATATACCCGGTTGTCGAGGAGACGCGTGAGATGGGTACAAATTCTTTAATGGCCATTTGGCATGCTAATTTGATAGCATCCCAGGTAGATAGAGGGTCAGAAAAAGGGCCATAAAGAATTTCATCCCAGGGGATATTGAAGGAAAGAAATGCTTCCATCACGTCCCATTTGGCTCGTCCCCAGTTCCGAAAACGTGTAATTTTACGACATTTGGATGTCGTATAACTGGTTGTGAGCCAGACGGGACGGTGGTCGCTCTCAACGTCTCCAAGACTAGTGGGCACCTCAACTTGGGTGATTTTGGTGGTGTCGGTCACAAAAACCAAATCCAATAAATTTGGACCACGAGTTGGAGTGTTGACTAATTGGGTGGCGCCAGAAGTCTGGATAGTTTCCAAAAATAATTTTTCTGTTTGGGAGGGTGCAGAAAAGAAGGGCCAATTAATATTTGGGAAATTTAGGTCACCAAAAAAGATACAGGGATCCCTCAATTCAAAGATTTTCTCAAAATGTCCAAGAAAATCCCTGAAAAGAGCGGAGTTTGAACCGAGGTAGTTAGGAGGGCGATAAATTTCAGTGAGAATTAAATTTTGGGTGGGCAGGGAAATTTGAACAGATAGTGTTTCGAATGTTACATTGGTTTTTGACAGGGTTGGGAGGGCCTTAGATTTATAAATTTTGGGCACCAGGATCGCGACACCGCCACCTTTTTTATCAACCCGGTCTAACCTGTAGACTTGAAAGGCACCACCCACAGAAAGTGAAGAGCCCAGAACCGACGGATCCAGCCAGGTCTCGCATAGCAGGTAAATAGCGTCATTTGGGCCATCCAGAACCGACTCTTCGAAGGCGTGCCTTCTAACTGCCGTGGCCAGAGATCTCACGTTGAGGTGACATAGTTTCAGGCCTGAAAAATTAGAATTGAGTTTGTTTTTAAAATATTTGCCGTCGCCGCTTTTCCCCCGCCTCACTGAACCGCTGCCTTCCTATTTCTTAGATTTCGAATTTGCATCGCTCAACACATCCAGCAAATCAAGATCAGTGAGCATTTTCAAATCAAACGGATCGCAATGGAATTCGTGTGAAATACGATTATTGGCAGATTTCTTTTCAACGATAACAGCGTGACCAAATTCGATAGAATCACGAAGCACAAGTTTTTTGTTTTTGTTTTCGGGCAATTCACGTAATTTGCTCAAGACAGTGACACATTTTCGATGCACTGAGCGCTGCAGATCGGTTTGGTCATGACGCAACCCTTCTATTTAGGTTCTACGGTATTGCGCTTCGCGCATGGTTTAGTTCATCACCATTTTTCTTGTGCACTTTCAGTCGATTTTGGCCGAATTTTAGCCATTTTTTGTGTAACCCGGACGCCGGACCGATTCCCACCTCTGCTGTGGTTGGTTGAACACACACAACACAAACACGAATTTCTCTGGAATTGGTTTATCGGTTTCCATCGCTCGCATGCTGGGAAAAGCTTGTACAATTGCCTTGAGAGAGAGAAAATTTTCGATATCGTTTTATACTTTGACAATACTCTTGGGAGAAACTTTTCAAACTAGAATGGAGTTCTGCAGTGGCGTAGGAGAGGTGTACCGTACCTGTACGTACTCCCTCCGAGGTCAGGAACGGGCTCCCAGAGAGTGTGGTCTCTGCTGCCTCAACTGCGGCCTTCAAAACTAAACTAAACTCACGTGGTCGAGACCTAGTTTCTCGCCACATTTCTTCAAAATTTTCAGCCGTCGTTGACTGATCCCCTCAGTCACTGGGTTGCTGCTTTTCAGATAATCATCAATATTCCGTCATCCGTTGCCGACTTTACGTTTGTTCTCTTCAACAGTTTGGTTGGTTGAATCTCGCCGGTATGTTTTCTTTGTCGTTTGTTCGTTCTTGTTCACATTTTCGTTTATTAATACTCATGTTCATTTTTTAGGGTTTCTCCGGATCTTGTGTAAGGTCTTTGCGAAAGCGTGCAGATAAAATTTGAATTTGAAATTTGAGTCACAAGAAGGAGAAAGGACACCTAAATCGCAAAGTTTTCAGTCTCGAACACTTCAAAAGTAAAAAATCGCGCGCTCAGCGCGTCAAATGCACGCATTTCCACTGGCTTCTGGTGGTTTCGGGAACAGAAAATTCAAAACTTGAAAACAACGTTTTTTCGAAAAAAACCGTTTTTTTTCAAATAAATTACCTGTAAACAGAGTAGTTCCTGGGGGGAGGTCCCCCTCGGGTACGTCTGTTCCCCCTCCATGGTACGCCTGCCCCACTGTTCCCCCTCCGGGTACGTCTGCTCCTCCAATTTTTACCTAAAATAGGCAAATTTTGGCCTAAAATAGGCATTTTTAGGCATACGTCTGTTCCCCTTCCGAAAAAAAGGGGGTACCGCATGTTCCCCCTCCGGACCAGGAACTACACTGCCTGTAAAACACCCATTTATGAGCAATTTTCGCTTTGCATATGGCTTGTTAAACCCCGCCTGCGTGTTTCAGGCACGGAAAAGGTCGCTTTCAGCTGTTTTAGGCCTTTTCAAAATAATTTTGTAACATAGGTTCGAACCCTCAAGAACATTTTTCGCCATTTTCAGACCAAAAAACACATTCTCAGAAAAATAAATTACCGGTAATTCTTCTGGACAATTTATTTTCGAAAATTACCTGCCGCCGAAATAAAACGGTTTTTTTCTGTTAGTCACTATCATAGAGAGCAGTAACACCCTCACAAAACTCCATTCTGGCTTGAATAATCCCAAGAGTATTTATTGTCAGTGCATATCACGATATCCAATATTTTCTCTCTCTCAATCCAACTGTCCAAGCTTTTCCCAACGTGCGAGCGATGGAAACCGATAAACCAATTCCAGAGAAATTCGTGTCGTGCAATCACAGGACCAGAGATTAGGATCGGGGATCGGGCCGAGTCGGACCGCGTAACCTCGGCCCTGCCCTTCAAAGGTTTTTGGGTGAAAAATTTTAATGTTTTTATTACGCGTGGAAACGTTGTATTTGCGCGCGTACCGTAAAAACCTAAATACAAGGGGGCTCTATTAATTCACTGACCCCATTTTGGGGGCTCTATATAACGGGGGGCGGGGGACCAGTGTAGTGGCAGGCCCATGTGTGGGAGGTAAGTATGATGCGGGGTTGGGACCGGAAGCGTGAGAGGTATGATTTTGGTCACCCAAAAAGGCGAAAAAACACCGTTTTTGTGCTACAATTTTGGGCAAAAATTGAGGTAAAAATAGTACTTTTTCAAAATTTTCGCCGAAAATCACCTAAAATAGGTATTATGGGTGGGTTCGCGCGATTTTTGGGAAAATAAGGTCGAAAAACACCGATTTTTGCCTTAAAAAGGTATAAAATTGCTTGTGAGAGGTATGATTTGGAGTTGTGAGAGGTAAGTACCGTAAAAACCTAAATACAGCCCCCCCCCCGGAATAGAGCCCCCCCCGTAATACAGCCCCCCCAAAAAGGGGTCAGTGAATTAATAGAGGCCCCCCCGGAATAGAGCCCCCCCTAAGTAACATCCCCTATACTGTAGTGTATTAAGGCTTGATAGTGGTGTACAGGTACATTTATGCACGTTTGTTGTTCGTTCAGAGCACATAATACGCCTCCTATTGACGAATAGACACGAATAAATGCGATTACAAGCGAAAAAACATCCTTTCAAACCTCTTTTTAGGGGTTTTTGGGGGGTATTTCTGGGAACAATTTTTCAGGTTCGGGTCAGTGAATTAATAGAGGCCCCCCCGGAATAGAGCCCCCCCCGTAATAGAGCCCCCCCAAAATGGGGTCAGTGAGTTAATAGAGCCCCCCCCTTCTATTTAGGTTTTTACGGTACTCAACCCCCCCTCGGGTTTTGTGGTAGGTAAGTACTGAGAGGGGGGGTAACCCCCCCCCAACCCCCCCAGCCACTACTATGCGGGGGACTCTATTCCGCGGGGGGCTCTATTAATTCACTGACCCAAATCTGAAAATTTGTTCCCAGAAATACCCCTAAAAACCCCCCAAAAGGGGGTTGAAAGGATGATTTTCGCTCATGATCGCATTTATTTTTGTCTATTCATCAATATGAGGCGTATTATATGCTCTGAACGAACAAGAAGTAGTGGTAGTTGTAGTAGTAGTAGTAGTAGTAGTAGCAGTGTAGTTCCTGGGGGGAGGGGGGTCCCCCCTAAGGTACACTACCGTATTGTCGGAAATAGAACCCGGGGGGTCTATTTTTTCACTGGGGTCATTTTGGGGGGTTCAATTTATGGGGGGTCAATTATTGGGGGGGGGGGTTATATTTTTCATTTGGCTTGGCCCCCCGACAAAAAAACCATAGTTAATAATGCCCATGAAAATGGCTTGTTTTCGGTATTTTCTAACTTCAACAGCGGCAATTATGCTTAAAAAGCTTTATTCTGTTGTGTGCGCAAGCTTAAACAACATTTGACACAACAACACAGCCCTACCATACAGTGTAGTTCCTGGTCCGGAGGGGCAGTGTAGTTCCTGGTCCGGAGGGGGAGATAGCGGACCCTCCGTTTTTTTCGGAGGGGGAGATAGTGTACCCCCGAGGGGGGGAAGGGGGGGGGGAAGACCCAAATTCAGGAAAAAGTCACTTTTTGAGGTAGAGAATTTGACCTATTTTTGCCCCTTTTTGGAAAAAATTCTTCAGAAAAAGGGTATTTTGGCGACTTTTGAGAACATTGACCTGAAAATCACTCATTTTTGGCCTAAAAATGCCCATTTTAGGCCTAAAAAATGGCTATTTTAGGCAAAAATTGGGGGAGATAGTGTACCCGGAGGGGGAGATAGGGGGATAGTGTACCACCTGAGGGGGAGATAGTGTACCCGAGGGGGGGGGACCCCCCTCCCCCCCCCAGGAACTACACTGCGGAGGGGGAACAGACTTACCCTCCACTATTTTCGGAGGGGGAACAGACGTACCTACCTGGGGGGGAAGGGGGGGGGGGGAAGTCCCAATTTGGGGGGGACGGAAAAAAGTCATTTTTTGAGGTCGAAAAATTGGACTATTTTTGCCTTCTTTTGCGAAAAATCTCCTATAAAAAGGGTATTTTGGCGTTTTTTTGGAGGTTTCACCTAAAGTTTACCTATTTTTGGCCTAAAAATGCCTATTTTAGGCCTAAATTTGCCCATTTTAGGAAAAAATTTGGGGAGCAGACGTACCCGGAGGGGGAACAGTGGGGCAGGCGTACCTCGGAGGGGGAACAGACGTACCCGAGGGGGGGGTCCCCCCTCCCCCCCCAGGAACTACACTGCTACCATACCACTAATCTGTGGTACGGTGAAGGTTGGGGGTGGGGTTCTATTAATGGGGGGGGGGTCAATTAATGGGGGGGTTCTATTTTTGATTTCGAGCCATTTAGGGGGGTTCAATTTAAGGGGGGGTCAATTAATGGGGGGTTCTATTTCCGACAATACGGTAACCGCCGCGACCAAGGTACACTAGTACACTATAACCGCCGCGCCAGGTACACTAACCGCCTCAATTTTTGCCCAAAATAGGCATTTTAAGCCTAAAATGGGCATTTTTAGGCCTAAAATGGGTGATTTTTAGGTCGATGTTGTCAAAAGTCGCCAAAATACCCTTTTTATGGAGAATTTTTTCCAAAAAGGGCAAAAAATCGGTCAAATTTTCTACCTCAAAAAGTGACTTTTTCCTGAATTTGGGTCTCCCCCCCCTTCCCCCCCAGGGAGGTACACTAACCGCCGCACGGAACAAAGGGGTAGGTACACTAACCGCCGCGCCGGACCAGGAACTACACTGAGTAGGTGTAGTAGTACTTTATTTCGTTTCACGTTTAATATTACACAACTGACACACACAATAATATTTACGCGCCACACCACAACACGATCTGAACATCATGCAATTTCGACCACGGTGTTGGAGGCACTCTGGGGAAGGGGGATACCTACTGTACCGCGCTCGGAGAGGGGGGATACCTACTGTACCAGAGCCGATCGCCCGGGGGGGTTATGTACCTAGAGGGGTTGGGGGGGTTAGGTTTTTGGGTGAAAATTTTAATGTGTTTATTATGTGTGGAATCGTGTGAAAACGTAGTCTTTGCGCGCGTAGCGCGCGAATTTTGGGTAATTTGAGGTAGAAAACCACTGATTTTACACTAATTTTGGCCATTTTGGTCAAAAATTGGCACTTTTGGGGCAAAAACGATCTACTGTATCTATCGTCAACGCCTGTGTCCAAGCAAGATGAGATGATTTTTCAGGGCACATTTCAACACATGGTCAATGGTGCTGTTTTCTTTGACTGTTGTTCGTCAGTAAGTTGAATGGGCTGGGTTTTTTTATTTAGAAATTTTCCCGAACATTTACAACCAGATGTCGAAATTTTAGGTGCAGGTGCACCCTACATTCCCTGGTACAAGGGGCTGTAATTTTTAATGACCTTTTTATGCTGTATTTTTTCGCTGCCCAAAATCTGAAAAAATGTTGCCGAAAATATGACTTGTGCGAGGGCTTTACTCATAAGTGAGTGTTTTCACGCTTCTCCTTCAACATAAGGCTTCACAGTGCCGTGTACTCAATCGTATACCTTAAAAACCTAACAACAAGGGGGCTTTGTTACTTCGCTGACCCATTGTTGAGGTGTTCTATTAGTTCACTGACGTGACCCGAATCTGAAAAAATTGTTCTCTGAAATACACCCAAAGTTGTATTTGAAGGGTTTTTTCGATTATAATCTCATTTATTCGTGTCTATTCATCAACAGGGGAGGAAGCGTATTATCTCCTTTCAACGAACGACAAATGTGCATACATGTACCTGTGCACGACTATCAAGCCCTAACACCCTACTTATAAGGGATTTCATTTAGGTGGCTCTATTAATTTACTGACCCCTTTGGGGTCTCTATTCCGGAGGGCTCTACAGGTTTTTACGCGGTTAACCACTCGCAAATGTAGGGACTTCAAGTTTGGGCGCTCTATATATTAGACAAACTTGGGGATCTCCCCCACGCGCCCGTGGCGTAGCCGTGGGTGTGAGTGAGCTTCTGGCTTACCAACACCAAGTACCGCCCCTCCCATTTTCAGTGGCGAAACGCAGGCGAACGCGGATTTTATTATTCAGGGACACAGAGATGATGCCTTGAACATGGTTGGAAATGAGCAAGCAACGAAGTTGGGCCAATGGTTCAACGTGCAGGTAAGCAGCTGTCAGTGCTGTGGCTGGGAGTGGGGTACAGTATCTCCCTCTCTCTGGTACGGTATCTCTCCCAATTTTTCCAAGATTTCACCCCAGAATTGCCCTTTTTGGTCGATAATGGCCAAAAATCTGGTCAAAATTGAACAAAAGTGCAAAAATTTGGTGATTTATGCACATTTTAACCTATAAAAATTGAATTCTTTCGAAAGTAGTATGGTACAGTATCTCCCCCTAAAATTTCTTCCCCCCACCCGCCCAAATCGGATTCCTCCCCCAATTCTGGGTACAGTACACCGGTATCTCCCCCTCTTTTTGGCCGAAAGGTACAGTATCTCCCCCTCAGAAGTAGCCACAGTACTGGCCGCTGCTGCAAGGTGCTTCTAAAATAAACGTATAACTATACGTAAGATTTTGAGCTCGCATTCTCGAGATTTATTGCGTATCTTAATGCTTTTGGGGTCGGGGTCAAAAGTCACTTTTACTTCTCGGGGTCAATAAGTCATTTCTTAGAGGTGCTTGTTCCAAAAGTGAAAATTTTCCTCCATGCCCCCTAACGATTTCCCATACCCCGTACCAGGGGGTACACCCATACTACACCGCTGCCTACTCTCCGTTTCTTGAAAAAAACGGCGGAAAAAAGCGCCATCAACTATTGTTTGCACAGTACATTTCGGACAACGCGACAAAATGTGTGCTTTTCACATGCGTTGTCCATCATGTTCAGCAATGGCCGCCATTCACGCACGTGTTCACGAGCGATCTGCAGCGCACCAGACAGACAGCGGATCGAATTCTGTCCAACTTTCTCTCCGTCACGCAACAACAGCCAATTGTGAGCACCGAAGATGCCCGGCTGCGCGAACGATGCTATGGCGTGTTGGAGGGACAAAGTCTGACGCGATTGAAGAAGGAGGCGCAGGCACAGTCGTGCAAAGTGATGGACTTTTGTCCGCCGCATGGCGAAACGCGACAACAGCTGCATCAACGTGTGGTTGACGCGTTATATGCGTTAGTTAGTTGGAAACACTAATTGTCTTTGAGCTTTTTTTTGAAATCTTGCTTTTCAGCATGTGCAAATCACTCGAATCCGAGATGCTCCAAAATTGTGCCACTTTGCCTGGTCGGGTGCGACATTCGAGCTCACGAAAGCGTTTGCAGCTGCCCCAGTTACTGTCATGTCCCGAGGATGAGGTAGATAATGGCTCGTGAACAAGCGCCGTTTTCGTCACATGATGCTTAGATATTCTGCTTAGGTCGTGCTTAGGTTGAATCCGGAAATCGGAATCCGGAAAACGCATTTTTTGCATCTAAATTCTTGCGTTTTCCGGAGCCCAGAAATGTTTTGTATTTTTGCGTGCAAATTGTTTCCGAGTTCCGGATTCCAGATTTAACATAGGTTCGCCCTTGGCATTGCCATTTACAGTGTGTTCAAAAAATTGGCACTTATCATTTTGTTTGAAGTTGCCTCAAACACAATTTTCGCTGTTCAGATGGACGCGGATTCGTCGATATGCCCAACTGCCAGTAATGAAACATCAGCCGTCGTGTCTGTGGGTAGCGGCATGCCATGCGATACGACAGGCGGTGCGAATGCGAGCGGATCAGAACTGGTGGCACTCAGGCCTGTCGCACCTCCAAACTCTGCCGCCAGCTTGCGGACATTCTCCTTTCAGGTCAGGGACGTGAAATCACGGTTCTTTCACAATTGGGCCTGTCGGTTTTGGTCGGTTCAACGCTGGCACTTTTTTAAACGTGAAAACAATTTTTCTGCGATTGCAGTCAGCAGCGAGCGACGATTCGTATTTCTGTGATCTCGACGCTCACGTGCTGCTGGTGACCCATGGCGGTGCTATTCGTGAATTGTTCGCACATTTTGCTGACACTTTGCTGTGTGAATTTCCTGGTGGTCGAGGCGCGGCGCTCAGGGCTGCTCCGAACACTGCTTTTTCGAGGTTCGTCAAGCCAGAATAGATTCTATATAGAGTAAAGTGACTAAACAAATTAAACATGAAAATAACGATTCTTCTCAATCGCGATATTTTCAGATTCAACATCAGTTACGATGGTGAAACATCAGCCACTCATCTGGCTTGCATGGACGTGCATTGCACAGAGCATATGCGGGATGATAATGATGGACGGGTCTCCTGGAGATGAACACACACCATTTGTTGTCTGTTTGTCTCATTATTCTGTTTGCAGTGTCTGTATAGGCGCTTTAGTGTTCATAGATTTGTGATGTTCCATGTGATTTGCTTTCACACATCGATTACTTAGCCTGTACTGGTGGGATTCAAGTTGCAAAAGCTTTCAAACCCTTTTTGGCACGTTTTATTACGGGTTGTGTGCCTATTTTACATGTATGTTCAGATCTTATAACAAAGGCGTACAGTTGTAACAAATTATTTGTTCGAATCTTGTTTATTTATCTGGTGATTGTAAATTACCTGTACTTATTATTGTCGGGTTTGCTTCATTTCACTGTTTCGTAGGTGTCCGCTGGGCGGCATGTTTTTGCCAAGCTTCCAATAGATATCAGCTAATTTCTTAAAAATTGAACTGAAATAGCTTTTTTGTCGAATAAATGGGTAAAATTGTTGCTTCTGACTTTCATTCACTTCTTATAAAGTCGCTTTGCGCGACTCGTGGCCCCTTGCAGGCACGATGTCTTTGTGAGTCTGCGCGTTTAGTGATCGTTATACTTCTTAATCTTCAGTGTCAGCCATGTCCGTTCCGAATGACGAAGCGAACGCGTACTTGAAAGGTGCCAAGATTGCCGTCAGCTTGATGTCGCAGGTGCAAGTGCAAATGTTTTTTGTGTAAAATTCCATGAAATAGACGAATTTGCATTTTGATGATTTCATTGCAGCTTGGCTACATAGAGGGGACTGTGCACGCTCGTGTGACTGCTGCTTCAGTCCAGGACAACGCAATGTGAGTCTGCAATGTGGTTTGCTTATCGATGTTTACTTTCCGTGCTGAATTATGCTCTATCAGGTACAAAGTCGAGTCAATTGTAACTTGCACATTATTTCCCAGTGTCAAAGACTCAGCACTGCTCAAACGTGTGCAACAACGCTGTGCTGCCACGCCATCTCAGTTATCAGGATCAGACGATGTTGCGACTTTGGTGAATACTGCGGTCAAACTTGCGTCAAAGGTTGTCAATTTTTGTCAGTTGTCCCTTCAAAAGAACTGTCAATTTTTAGGTGATGTTTTCACCAATATGTTGCAGGCCAACGTTCCTCTCCCAGAGTTTATGCGGTCCGATTCCAAATCACAAGAACAACAATCCGGCAGTTCGAACCTGGCCTACTGAAACAAAGCAGCTTACGTGAAATTTGATTATTATGGACATTCCGTTTGCCGCAAGATTTTCCGACAGCGAAATTGCTGCGCTGATCCGTGAACATTATGGACTGGAATTTGGCAGAATCAAGCCGTTGGATGGGTATGATGACAGAAACTACCATCTCACTCAAATCACAATCACCAATACTGCACACACATCGGTGCGGAACAGAGAATTCACTCATGGATTGGTGTTCAAGGTGACAAACAGAGAAGACAGTGCTGTGCGCTTGTTAGCTGGTTAGACTTTTTCAAATTTTTGTTGCGACAGAAATGGCCTCGATTACCTTTTGTCAATCACATCGGGCCATAGGTATTTTAGACACTTTTTAGCTGCAATTTGCACCTAAAATTTCAGAATTACACCTAAAAATTGGAGATTAGGTGCAACTTGAACCTAGATTTTTTACATTTTGTTCATAAAACAAAATTCTAGGGGCAAGTTGCATCTAAAATTTGACATACTAAGTGCAAGTTGCACCCAGTAAATTTTGAAAGGAAAACTATGCATCGGGCAAGTCTAGCCCAACATTTGTTCAGAGGCGCACGTATCCCTGCTGCAGCATGCACGTG
Source organism: Rhynchonema sp. JSB1_4 (assembly GCA_030248065.1). Classification (NCBI taxonomy): domain Eukaryota; kingdom Metazoa; phylum Nematoda; class Chromadorea; order Monhysterida; family Xyalidae; genus Rhynchonema; species Rhynchonema sp. JSB1_4. The sequence continues at coordinate 71,570 of JASAMV010003044.1, forward strand.
CGCACGGCGTGCCCTGTGCAACACCCGTGCCATTGAGAAACGGGGCATTGGTGACGAGGGTGCAAGGCAAGAACAGCGGTTCGTTTTGGATTGTTTCAAATGTGCCAGATTCCGCCACATATTTTGCAAGCAAATAACTAAACCAGACACGAACCTATACGCCATCCGGTTGGTGGACTTTCTGCCCGGTCAAATCCTGTTGAACGCGCCGGTGACGCGAAGCCTATTGTTTGAATGTGGCCAGCTGCTCGCAAAGTTCAGATGTGCATCACAGGTGTACATTTGTAAATTTCTCATCGCTGTCAGGTGCTTTATATTTGATCACACCGAATCTGCTTGAAAACGCAGACTTTCTCACACGACGGCTATCGGTGTTTCCGACACGCATGGTCGATACCGACATTGGAACGGGTGGAGGATAAAAAGTCGTGCATTGAAATCGGGTGGAAGCGTGATTTGGTGGATCGAGTACTGCGCGAATACGAACAAAGAGTGGTGCCCGTCTATGATGCCCTTCCGTCAGGTAATATGTAACATTTAGGTCTTTATGCTGTACTTGCATAATTTGAAATTGTAATTCACAACAATTGTTTCGCATACGGTGCTACAGGCATCATACACAGCGATTTGAATGAAGCCAATGTGCTTGTCTCGAAACGTGCTGACTCAGAGAACGAATATCACGTAGGCCCTAATTTATTTGGAAGCACGTAGTCGACAAAGCAACAGGCACTCGCGTTGTATTTGCAGGTTTCCGGTCTGCTTGACTTTTCCGACACGCACTATGGCCCCTGGCTGATCGATGTTACAAATTGTGTGATATATATGATGTTGTTGCCGTCAGACATACCGCTGTTGCAGGTTACTAAACTTGAGCGTGATGAATGTTTCAACAACAATGTTTCATTGATATGCTTGCAGATCGGCGGCCGTGTTCTGTCCGGTTACCAAAGCCTGAACGTCGCCCTATCCCCTGCCGAACTGCAACTAGCCCGTTTGTGCATGTGTGCACGATTGACACTTTCGTTGGTGATCGGATGGTACACCTTTTTGGCACAGCCAGAAAACGGCCAGTATTTGCTAAAAACTCAGGACAAAGGATGGGGAATGCTCAACAAACTGCTGCTGGAGACCACCGATCAAGACTTGGTCGCATCTTGGACCGACGACGCTTCGAAACCCAACTGATTTCACGCTTGTCACATTGTTATCGTAAAAATACCACCATGGCACTTCGAGACGGTTGTCAAATAACTGCTCGTTCATGGTGTATTAGATTTTGGATGTTTTATTATTTCTTTCACTTCGAACAATGAATACAGTACATCACCAGCATGGTTTCGATGAAAGCCTCGAATTCGGCACGACCGTGTTTGTCATTACTATTGTGTGCCACCACTTTTCGGCCAGGTACAGTACTTGGCAGATTGTGGAGCTTCCGACGGAGTGTGCTTCTGCACATTGTGCCCCGGCATGCAAAAAAGTGTCTGGTTGTTAGTCTCGACTGAACAAAGAAGCATGAGGCAACCAGCGATTTCGCTAGTTTTGACTTTGAGTACGGAAGACGAGCGATGGTTGGGTGACGTGACATAACATTATATACACCAGATATGAACCGCCATCGATGGTGAAAATGGTGCTTACTAATCCAGGCGAAATGCGAGCTGCACGACTACGAGCAACGAGGTTCGCCTATCTGGCACATCGTATTTGGGGTACTCGTATTCAGGTCCGCAATTACTGAGACGTATTTCCATCGTTTTTTCCAACATTTGTCGCAATGTCACCTCTCTCTGAATAACATAACTCTCATACTGACGCAATACGGCTGCTTGCGTCATCCATTATCACTGTGCGCGTGTTTGTGTTTATGGAAAACGGTTGCCCGACAACGGGTGCTTGACTAGTGGCAAGCCCAAATTGTGCCTTGTTGTTGTGCATAGGTATGTGTGGCCGCTCAGTTGCAATAGGTTGGGTTGAGATATATTGGTTGATGATTATCGTTTATCAACTACATGCCAAACTGCTAAGCCAAACACAAAGCAAGCATGATAGTGTCTGTGTGCATGCGGACTGTATACGTTGTGGTGGGTATGTTGATCAATATTCACGCATGGCATGCTCGCGGATCCATGCCAACATGCTCACACATGGTAACATTACACGCGGGGAGTCCATCAGCTCATTTATTGTTTGGCGGCTAACGTCTGTCACCACGATTAGACACCACCTGGGTATGATGAATCGCCATCGATACTAAAATCATTCGGCTTGGTGGTTCAGGCAAAATGCAAGCAGCAATGAGGTGCATCTATTTGACGGTGTTGTTCGTGATGCACATCGTGCTTGTGCACTCGTACTCAGGTTCGGGAACAGAAAGACGCATTTGTCGATCATTGTTTGCGTCTTCGTTGACCATGCCCCCTTCACAGACCAGCTGCGTGACGTGTGTGAGTCCTACAGCAACAACCAGACCCATTCTGGTGCATACGTCGGTCGCAGTTGTTACGTCCGGGTGACCGGACCGGGCAATTTTGCGTCAGCTGTGGCCACTTGTGCTGCACTCACATTGGCACCTGGCGTTGACAATGGACGACTCGCTTACACTATCATACAACGAAGACCGGTCATGAGGGCTCTGTATGCGAAAGTATATCATTTTGTTATGCTTGCTGAAACATTGGCCAGAATTGATTTCGTTGCCACGTTTGGTTAGCGTGTTGATGATCAGGTAGCGGCTCTGCACAACTCAACAGCGTCGCCATGAAACGATGTCGGCCATTCGACTCCATTTTTGTCATGAAATTGTACCTTCATGATGAATTTTAGTTCCCGTCCGCGGTGAACATGCTGTATGTGAGCGTGGTGCAGGTGCCTCTCACTGGTGAACCGGTCGGGACATGGAAAATTTGTGTGGACGAAACACAGTCTGACTGTTACGAGGTTCGCTGAACCCTTGTTATATACATTGAGCAACATACAAACAGTACACACACTACATCCATATTATCTGTGTAATCACCGGTGCCTGAGATTCTTTGTTGCTCCAACACGGCGACCAGGCTACGAACGACTGCCGCACTGGAAGTCACGCACACACAACACACAGATGCACACGATTTGCAATCACGCGCCTCTCACTCAGGTACCCGGTGACGTTTTGCCGTGGTTCAAGAACACGGCCAATGGTGTGCTGGAGCCGAACAACGGTGCGAACACTCAGCACCACGCATCCGTGCACATCGACCCGACATTGACGACCGCCACGGACACGGACGGACTGGCCGATGCAACTGATGGCCAAAACAATTATTCCCCGTTGTGCGAATTTCGTTGGTTCCTCACGCTTTCTCTTTTTTAGTTCGGTTCACCTTGAGCTTGGGTTGTGCAAAGATCTTTGACTCACTGTCATTTTTTCTTCACAGCCGATCGTTTCAAGCAGCAGCGGTTTGACCTGGTGGCCGATGGTTACCGAGCACCGACCATCGCTCAATTGCCCGACACTTTTTTGGTGAGCTCAATAATGGACTGTGCCGACAGATGTTTCAAACGACTACCAGCATGCGCCAGTTTCAGTTTCAATCCGGCAACAAGTGAGGACTCTCTTCTTGTTCAATCTGCACCAAGTTCGATTCTTTCTACTCCTCTTTCAACTAATTTCCGTTTCAGACGGCTGCGTGCTGCAGTACATGATGTACACAGACTTTGAAACATTTGATCGCAGTCAACCACAAGCATCGCCCGGTTGGCAGTGGTATGAACCGATTTATAGCTTTGACTGACTTACTACCACCAATGCGTACAGTATGTCGACTGTGTTTCATGTCATCATTACAGGGTGTGTTTGTGTCTTGACTGAGCCACACTGATTATTATATTGCTAATGCACACGTACAAGTATTGCTACAACTGATTTTACACATGTACAGTTCTACCGGTTGGTAATAAAATAGGCACTATGACATTTATCAAAGTTGCTCTCAATTGTTTACACTCGGCGTTCATTCGGATGTTCACAAATTGAATATTTTGTTCCAATTAAATTTTATTGATAGTGGGTGGAACCACAGGACACCAGTTACACGTGCCATCAAATTGGGATTACTTGTAGTTGAAGTGAGCCACTATAGCGTCATGTCAGACCATGCTAACTTTTCTGTCGTGCATCCATCCCATTTACTTAGATTGGGTTTCGGTTGTCAGTCTAATATTGCTGCGGTGGCACGGTTATAATGAAGTCGCAATGTATGTCAAAATGTGCCCGTGAGATCAGATACCCAACTACCATCTTCGCTGAAACCCCCATAACATGAAATGTCTGCCGTCCGCCGCTTGGACCGCGCCCTTCACAATTTTCACTGATGCACAGAGAGGTGAAAATTCGAGACCGGAGAGTTTCGACACACTGGCGGTGTTCTTGGACTTGTCCACGGTATACCATATTCGCCTGAACTGTGCGACCAGTCCCAAGGCGGAGCCATATCCCATGTATTTCCCAAAAGCCGATGACACCCAAGCGGTACACAAAAGTCGATAAAAACAAACGGGCTGATTGTTCAGTCGTCACTCATGTGGTCAACGCAAATCGTCAACACGGATCCCGAATAAGCGGAATTAGGCTGCATTGACGCCCTGCGACGATGAACGTTGACCACACGAACATAAGCCATGAAGCGAACTTTTCAGATTGTGCGTTGTGCTCATTTTCCTCATCTGATGCACGAAAAACTCGGGGTTGCCTGGTGCGTCTGTGTGTGACATGCATGCTGTTGGATTACAACAGATTATTGTTCTTGCGTTGTTGTTCTTTTTTGCTCTTGCTGTAATACGTATCTGGACAACATGTACATGTTGTGTGTTACTCTCTTGTTTTCTTCTCGGTTTGCATCATTTTTGCTGTTGCTCACTTGACCTTGTGTTCGTGCGTCTTATTTTTCGTTTGGCGATTGCTGCAGATCACAATTCTCAGTTGTCTGTCAATCCAAACCAGCGTCCTATCAACGTGCATTCATCATGTCGTACGCGTATCGATCAAACAACTATCAGCACTATACGATCACTCCGACGACGACGAAGTGTTGAATTTGCAAGTCCGATTCTCGCGATCTCAGAATCGTCCCACTTATGCTGGCCAAATGGAGACACGATCTGACGGTTGGTGTCGGTGGGAAGCGGCTTTCTGCGTTGCACGTTTATTTGGTGCACGTGATATCATTACGACTTCGGTACGGTTGTCTTTTCATGGCACTGGCATTTGGACAGTTACGTACATACCCGATGTTTCATACAGGGCAAAACTGCTGCTTGCACGGCACATACCCAGTTGATGGAATCATTGGGATACCATGAAGAGCACAAAACAGCTTGCATGACACTTGGTTTCTGAATAATCCCCATGAAGACCACAACAAACGACATCCCCTTTCACACGTTTTGCAGCCCGCAACGGCCCCGCGTCGACGTCATCGGGCGCATTGCCGCAGCAAATTGGTCACGGTCAAATGGGGCGCACAACAAAAGAGATGGGCGTTCATTGCTGCCAAATACGGAAAGGTGTTCTTCGAGCTCAAGAATGCGCTGGCGTTCATCCAAGCATGCAACGACGCCAAGATGACGCAAAATGAAGGTTATTTAAGTTTTAATACGCTGTTTTGATTGAGTTCCATAGCAGTTGACACATAGAGTAGCGGTTGGTGATCAAAGTTGGTGGTGATAGGATCTGATCATCTGCCTTAGTTACGTGTTTTTTTGGGCTTACCGTGGTCAAATTAGATCGTCAATTCTTGTCGTCAACTCAATGCATTAGTTTTCGCGCCCATTTTGGGCTGCTTAAATTGACGAAGTGATTTGACCACTGTGGCATTAGCCTTGTTTTGCATCATGGACGTGTCGAAATTGGTGGCTCCAGTAAATTTCTAAAGTAACATCCTTCTTTTTGGCAAGAATGTTGCGTGACCAAGGCAAACTATTCCAATCGCATCACCAAGTTAACACCAGCCTTGATGTTTCACAGACTCATAGTGCACAGCTGTGCAGGTTATAGTCGTTAGTCTTGTATCAGCACACACGTGTTTATCTATACTGCACTTGAGCTGTAACCGCACGTCGTGTGGTGCAATGTCACCCAACGCAATTGTGTTTCACCACAGCCGGAATATTATGATGAACAAGTGAATAAGCACCAAGACTAGAATCAAATTAGGGATTGGATCGGATCTGCCGAGTCACGTCAACTTTTCGAATTAAAGATATTATTTTAACGGTCAGCTGGGTCAAAATTAATGCAATCAGTAAATTTCCGATTATCGGAATGATAAAAGAACTTACGTGGCCAAAGTCCAAAAATGCCGCTCCATGATTGCAGGAAAGACAATTGTCGCGTTCGAAGATGCCACGGCCCCTGGAGCCGCTGGTCAGTTGAGCGTGACCCGAAATGCGCGCACCTATAGAATTCAACGACATGACAATCGGTACGTTATACTTTATACGTATAGAACACCACAGCGCACATCACGGTAGCACCGCGCCTGAGCAGAAGACAGTTGGCGGTTTTGTTGACGAATTTTGGCTGAATTTTGCCCACTGATCTATCCTGTTCGGGCTGCTCAACACAAGGCAATAGCAATCAACCAGTTTCATCGTTCCGATTTCAGCGAAAGCAAGAGCGGCTGGGTGGATCTGCAGTGGCGATCGGTGGCCGAAATCATATCTGAGCTGGACAGGTGTCTTCGAGCGGGCGATCGTTCGCGAGACGCCACCACCGTGTGTTACGATCGTTGAATCATGTATATGACATTGCGAGGTGCGTGTGAAACAGCTGCTTAATAGACACAGGGGTGCAAACGGAATGCAGTTGTGGAAGTTGGACTCCAGTTATAGTACAGATGCCACAACAAGTTTGCTCCCGGTGGCTTTTGGCCCGCTGCTTCGATTGCCTTCGATATTAGAGTTTCATTTGTGGATTTTGTTGTGTTGAACACACCACCGATTATCTTGATCTAGCATGATTTTATTATGAGCTCTGTAAAATATCAGCAAATCACTAAATATGCATTTGCGATTCTCGGGTGTTTTGGAAATGTTCCAATGTTGCAGAATATTCCACCCAACAGTTGTGTGTGGTGTTCTTCAATTAGCTAGTATTTTTGTTATTCACGTTCAGAACTGTTGTTCAACGCATGAATTGTGAATTTGCCAAAGTCGGCTTTTTCAGGCTTATAGTTATGTGGTCAAATCATCTCGTCAAATAAAGTCGTCGAACACATGTATCGGTTTTCGCGCTCATTTGGGGCTCATGTGTTCGACGACTTTCTTTGACGAGATGATTCGACGACAAAACCATTAGCCCTTTTATCAGAACAATGCTTTATCACTTCGCTACCCACATGTCTTGACTCTGATTATTTCTTGTTTGGTCACATTTATCGTGTCGCAATCCATTTCTCATAAAGTAATTGTGTCAAGTCGAAATGTAAAAACTGCTTTATTTATCCCTTGGAGTTCATTTTTGTGCATACAAGGCTCAGCAAAAGACCAAATTTTTACAAATTCCAAGATTTGATTAGCAGTGACCGGAAGAATCGCACAGATGGCAATGATATGAACCGATTTTTTTTATAAAAGAAAAACATTTAACGATCAACTGTCACTTCGAAAATCGTTGGCCTTGCTGCAACAACCTTCAACATTGAATCGGACACGTCAACACGTGAACGATGACAGAAGTATAACCGGGCGTGACGATCTTTCAGTTGAACTCGTTCTCGTGTTCTATTTTAAACGGTAGTGATCAGGCAACAATTTTGTCATTGTTCATTGTTGGACACCTTTGTTCTACACCAGTCTAACCAACCCGATTCTGATATTGCTAACCTATCGCTCCCGATGGCTATGTAGATGATGACGACGACCGTGCCGCTTGAACGTTCGTGAATTCGGGTGTAAAAATTGTTACAAATACATAATGATGCGAGTGGATCTTACGCGCGCAATAACTGTGTCCCTTTGCTGCTCTTGTCTTTTATCCTCTGTTTTTGGGTACTAGCTTCACGTATTGATTTATATTGTCATTCTTTGTATCGACACCCAACAATTCAGTCCCACTCACTCACTCACTGTGCGTTGTGCACGAAGACACAATTGACTCAAACTTGACTCTTCACTTTAGTTTCGGCTTATACCCTTGTTGTGCGCGCGGTTCATTCTGTTGGCAGATGTGGCAGTGTAATCAAATCACTCATTTTTTGCGTTTTTGTTGCCGGTTGAAGCTGACTTGAGTTGCAATCAGCAATTCCCAAAGACACGCGGTGCACCTGGTCATCATCGGTGTGAATAAACAGTCAACAATTGTCATGAAGAGTGCAATGGTGACGCAAACCTGCCACGCACACTCAGAGCATACATTATTGTCAGATCACAATTCTGATCTTCCAGTAGTTGGACAACGAGAAGATGATTGGAAACCAGCTTCTGATCCAGCCAGCCAGCAGCACACTTCTACGCTCGTGCACCCAGTCCTATGTCTGCCTCACTGACCGACTGACTTTCAGAGTCTGGAAAAAAATAGGGTGTGTCTCCTTCACCTGTTGCTTCGGTGTACATTTGACTGCAGATCCAGCTCCCGCAATGTGCAGAATGACTGGAGTGAATTTATTTTCCCCCGCTTTATAGCTGGATTGACTTGACTGTTTAATGTTGTGAGTGAGGAAAACTCTGTTGTCTGTTCAGTACTGTACATTTGAGCAGGTTGTGAATGTTTGCATAAGCACGCGTGGTACGCCCGCGGGTTTGGGTTAAAAGATCGAGTACCACAACTATAAATATGAGCATTTCCACGCTCGATAAAGTAAAGGGTACCCAGAAAAGTTGGACCGCTTCGCTTATTATTTGTTTGCAACGGCTCACCCAAGCCAACAGTCGTACAGTGTGTTCAGCCAATAATGCACAACAACACGATTGGAATTATTATTATTATTTTATTATTATAGACTGTACGGTTGTGTGTGCATTCTAAAGTTTAACCTGAACGCTCTTTGTTCCATCCGTGTTGTGCATAATTTTGAGTAAAATTAATATTCGAGATAAACTCTCTAATTAGCACAATGAAAATACCCGTTTGAGGGAAATATAAGTGACTCACTGACACAAAGCACAATCACTCTGTAATGTATGTCCGAATAATAAATGGCGCATAAGGAGTAAAAACGAGTGTAAAAACTTTCACAGTGCGTGAACAGTCACCAAGTGGATTAAGATCGTCTTCTTGAGTTGCAGTTATGTATCAACAATGACTCAACGAATACCAGTCAACCGATAAATACAAAGTTCGCCTCTTTCACAGTGGTGTCTTGTATACATGCATACATAACAGTATGATGTACTCACAGTATGTAAACAAAACTCCACCGCTTTCTGTATTTTTCATTCGAGCAGTGCTCACGCGAATCTTATTGTTGTAACTAGCACCCCCTTATTTCAGGGCCCCACCCCAGCTCAAAGCCAAATGTTGTCCATACCCCCTTCCCGAGCACAAAGCGATGTGTTCGGTGTGTCAGCCTCCCAATATGGGGGTCCACCTGTCCAGCCGGCCAGAAGGCCCATCAATTACTTCATATTGCCCGTGTTTGTACTGCAGGCGGTTGGCATGGCCTGTCTCATTGCACTCTTCTATTATCTTCGGTTGGTCACCATTACCATCTATTACAGATTTTTTCATTTTATACAAGGTTGCCATACAAGAATCATGACAGGATAACCAAGAAAACTACCCACCTTCCTAGTGTTCATTGCCGGTGCAAAACGGTTCTCACAAAAATAGCTACCCACCAGTTTAGATGACACTGTGCCATCCATCACACAAGATGCAGCGCTGTCATTTTGCGGGTTTGACATTATAGTGCAACATTCGGTGATTCTGCTTTCACACACAGCAGAGCAGCATAAATCAATAAAACATGGACATTTCAATTTCCAAATCCCGCATGACCCAACTGTCAAATCTATTCGTTCCAGCTTCACCACTCTGTTCCAATATCGTAAACGCGAGTTTTGGTGTCGTGATGACCGTCTGATGTTTCGCAACCTTGACAGTGACCAATACGTCTACGTGTCACCAGCAGTGCTTTATGTCATTTGCTTTCTCGTGCCTGCGTTCGTTGTGAGTTTGCGGATTGACCGAACTGCGTGCCAAACTAGTTTTTTAAATTTGGCTTTTGTTGCTTGTTTGATCAAACAATCTCCAAATTGGAGAGTAAACGAATCATGCCTTTTCTGCACAGATTATCATCGGCGAAATTATGTTCTGGTTGTTCTCGACCAAACCACGCAAGACCGTCTATGCCAACTGTCGTGAATGCAAAGTGCATCTGTTCACACGACGAGTGTTACGATTCCTCGGTGAGTGGGGCCGAAGCAGTTACCTTCCCATGGAACGAAGCCTGATCGTGGTGCGCTTTTGAGGTCAATCGGACTGAGGTGTTGGACACCTGGCTTGACCTGTGAAAGCAGGCGGGTCCGAACAACTCGCTGCACACTATGTAAGCGCCTTATTGAAACATCAGAATGGGTTGCAAGGAAGCTGATTTAGCTATTAGGACTTGTCACTCCTCATCTTACATCCAGCCGCACCTGGTCATGCAAATCGCACAACAAATGTTTCATTGTACATGCCAGTCGTGTTCTACTTCGGTGCCCTGATCGTGTGCATCTTCACCGATTTCATCAAATTGCTCACCGGCTATCAACGTCCGTACTTCCTGTCGTTGTGTCGACCAAACTACACCCTCTGCCATCCACAGTTCGAGTTTTCCGCTCAGTTTCAGCTGACTGGAGTGCAACGGGAGGATGAACAGGTAGACAGTGTAGTGAAACATTTGGTTTGGTCTCAAACTTGGTGATCGGTACACTCTTGCCCGCCGAAAACGTGATACGGTTTGCAAACAGAATCGGACCTGACCGATCACCAAGTTTGATTTCGGCCGTCACAGAAGATGAATTGTTTTTCGGTGCGAGTGCGAGCCCTTTGTCTCTTGTTTTCAGTTGACCGATCCGCTTTTCGCGTGTCGCACCTATAAAACTGTGGACCCGGACGAATTCAGATACGCTTGGTGAGTCTGTTCGAGTTATTTGAGCCTGTGAGTACTCAGATATTGAGAAATAACGCGAAATTCTTGCACGCAGGACGACGTTCCCGTCGCTGTACGCCACTCTGTCGTCGTTTTCTATGATTTTTGCTGCGGTAAGATTCTTACAGAAATTTTATTTTCTGGTTTTTTCTGAATAGTTTTAAGAACCGACATACTGTTTATGGTACTTGGTTTACCCCTCTGAAATTGAAACCATCCAGAAAGTCCATAAGGTCCACCACAATCAACACACACTGACTTTCAGTGCTACATTCACTACATGGTGTCGCTGCGTGGTGCCCCGCTGCTGCGTCCCTTCCTCATCTTCCTTCTGTTGGCCTTTGCCATTCTGGCCAGTTTCTCGCGCATCAACGGATACAAGAATCATTGGGTCGATATCTGGGTCGGATGGCTGATCGGTGCTATCACTGCCTTCTATTTGGTAGGAAGCGCTGATGTTTCATGCTTCACTGATTAAATGCAGCCAAGACGTCACCCCCTGATTTGCAGTGTTTCAACGTGTTGTGCTTCCAAGAGGTCTACCACATCCCGATCGAGCCCCCGCCACCCCGTATCTCACCGTTCTTCTCGTGGTTCAAGCTGCCGCGCGTTCGTGCGCCAACTCCACCCGAAAGGTCGGCGACTTTTCATTGATTTTCACATTTACATCGGATGGAAATGGAAACTTATATTTAGAAATTTTTCTGATGAAAATCTTCCCGATACAACCCCACCTCCTCTTCAGTGTGTACAGCGCCGATGAGCCCCCGCCCGAGCCACCGAAACGACAACGCGATCGGAATCGAACCTACGAAGTAACCACCACGACTGAGTCCTTCCATCGTACAATACAACCACCGACACAACAGATATTGACACCGAATGGAATCAATTATTGAGATCGATCGAATGATGAATTGATGAATGATTAACCGATTGGTTGATTGATTTTTTTATCGATTTTCTGGTGCTCATCTTTGTTCATATCAAGGGTAGAGGTGTCCTACTTAGTCAGAGACTATCATTTTCTAGCCTGTGACAGAATGTGTTTGTTATTCGTGACTTTGATCCTGTTGTTTATTTTCATGCTCTTCCCTTTTTCCTTGTCACCATTTCGTCAACTGCCTCCAATGCGATTATTTTGGTTCCTATCACAGCGTATCGATCTGTTACCACTGCCCCTTGAATTTGTTTTAGAGCTTGAAACCTCTAGAGCACATTTCATTTTTGTCAATTCTTGTTTCTCCGCATAATATTTTTGCAGCAATGCAATCCGAAATATTGTTTCCCACAAAGTGTGCGTGTTGCTCTGTATTTTATCGCTTTGGCTCATGCTTATCCTAGCCCCACTGTTGTACATGTATTCAGTATTTTGCATGCGCGTGTGTGTTTTGCTACCCAAGTTTTTAACGAAATTACTTATACATTATTACTGTACGCTTTTCATGGCTTATCGGATAATGTATTTACAATTTTGCTCGTTGTATAAAAGATAACGGTGTCAGCCCCTGCCATGCTCTCATGCTCATTTTCAAGGTGGGTTTCCGATCCCAGCTTCCCACCCATGAACAAAAACAAAAAAAAATCATAACAGTGAAAGATCCACGTACACTGTACGTGTGCGGTGCACAACCCACAGTCCATCGTGGTTGCCTAGCAATAAATTGAAAAAGTTTGTGGGCTCGAGTGTTTCAACGCGTGTGTGACAAGCGTTATTATCGCGTTTTTGCGAGCCTAAGAAATGCTCACCTTTTATCCCCGGGATTAACCGCATTTTGAATATAAAGAAACCGCATCTGTGTGGGCCAAACCCTGACGTGGAAAATAGCGGCACGTGACTGTTAGCAATACCAAACATTATTAATTAGCAAAACATGTTGACGACTCCACCCAAGGATGATCTTCTGATGTGTTGCTGTTTTGTCTGCTATGTCTGCTCCAAAGTCTTGCTGAACTATGATCAGTGTTGACAGCTGACACTGTACCTTGCTTGTACAGTATTGCTTGCTCCCTGGATAATTACCTGGCCAATTGCGTTCGCCTTTGCCTTTGCTTCTTACGTTGTAACCATTGTTACCATCCCTGTCAGGTGAACTCTGATGATGCATAACTCTCACTCCGCATCGGAAGGAAGTCCATTACAACACAGCGTCGTTTTTTGCTCGTCTTGTCCATCGAGAATGTTTCATATTCTGCTTTCGATAAGCCCGTATTCTAGAAAGCCCCTGAAGCAAATAAACCATACTCCTACCTACCGTAAAAACCTAAATAGAAGGGGGCTCTATTAATTCACTGACCCCATTTTGGGCGGGCTCTATTACGGGGGGCTCTATTCCGGGGGCCTCTATTAATTCACTGACCCGAACCTGAAAAATTGTTCCCAGAAGTACCCCCAAACCCCTAAAATGGGTTTGAAAGGATGTTTTTTCGCTTGTAATCGTATTTATTCGTGTCTATTCGTCAATAGGAGGCGTATTATGTGCCCTGAACGAACAACAAACGTGCATAAGTGTACCTGTGCACCACTATCAAGCCTTAAAGGGCTCGGGACATAACCGAAGGAAGGGTAGCAAGACATATTACTATATACCGTTGGAAAGCATCCTGACAGCCTATGTCACGAACAAATTTTAAGCTCCTTGGAGATTCGCTATCTCTTGGTAGAGGGACTTTTCGTTCCAGAGAAAACTGAAATTTTGCACAAATTGGAATGACCGGTGCAGAACCCCCAAATGTGTTGAAGGTCAAGTAACACGTGGACAGGTTTACAACAGGTTCGGAATAACTTATCATCACAACTCCAGTCGCTCAAAGGATTGCTTCACACGGTGAGGGTGCGAAACGTTCCAAAAATCGGCTTAATTTTTCGAGAACACAAGTTTGTCCCTAAATTTTGAGGTCACGCTTTGCGCTGTAAAAATAAGAATGCAATGGGGAAATAGAGCATGGTCGAAAGTACCAGAAAATAAGGTTTTTAAATTTTTTAGCTCATGGCTAAACTCCGTGACAGGCCTAAAAATCCATTAAATTGCCGCTAAACTAGGTGGCTACATTCATCGCCAAAATTGTGAGGCATAAAGGCCACAGATTGTAGCGCATGCGAAACGAAAAATTGAGAGAAATGTCTGGTGTAACAACCTATCAAGGTCCGACGACACCAAGGTCTACAGATCTCTCGGGGCAGCCATACCAACCTGAATATGATATTCAGCTACAAATGCTTACTGTTAATAGCTATTGCAAATGTGATAGCACCAAACAATGTATCTCTAGAGTAGCTTTCGAACGATATATAACAAGCCCTAATAAATTCTTACGCTTATGGGCAGAGGTTAAAAAATTGCTTTTTTGACGATTCTGGAATGAACCGTCACGTCACCGTGTGCGATTTCGGAATTTTGACCGTTTCTTGTCCATAGTAAGAGATATTATGGGCATGTTATATATCGTTCGATAGCTACGTTGAAGCTACATCGTTTGGTGCTATCAAATGTGCAATAATCTTTAACAGTAACTACTTATAGCCAAATATCTTATTCAGGTTGGCATGGCTGCAGCAGCCGGTCCGTGGAGTTTGAGGTCTTGAAACTTATCTAGATTGTTGGACTGTGCGTTTATCTGACTTTCTCGTTTCCAATGCTATGCAATACGTGGTCTATTTACATCACATTTCCGTCAATGAATGCAACCATGCAGTTTAGGGGCAATTTTCGGTTATTTTTAGGCCTGTCACAGAGCTAGCCATAAGTTTCAAAATTTAAAAACCTTATTTTCTGATACTTTCGACAATGCTCTATTCTTCTGTTGCATTTTGATTACTGCAACACAAAAAGCGACCTCAAAATTTAGAGACAAACTTGTCTTCTCGAAAAATGTGGATGATTTTTGTAACGTTTCACACCCTAACCGAGTGAAGTAATGCTTTGAGCGACTGAAGTTGTCACAACAAGTTATCCAGGAGCTGTTATAATCCTATCCACGTGTTACTTGACCTTCAACTCATTTGGGGTTTCTGCACCGGTCGTTTCAAGTTGTGAAAAAATGCACTTTTTTCCGGAACGGAAAGTCGCTCTACCAAGCGATAGCGAATCTCTCAGGAGCTTAACATTTGTGCATGACATATGCTGTAACAGTGCTTTCAAACAATGTATGACACTATGCTCTGCTGTCCTTCCTACGGTTATGTCCCGAGCCCTTTAATACACTACTGTATAGGGGATGTTACTAAGGCCGCATTCACAATGCAGCGGATTAGCGGGTTGCGGATTAGCGGGCTCGCTTTTCGCGCACGCTTTTGCATTCACAATGGAAATTGAAAAAGCGGATTAGCGGGTCAGCTAATTGGAGACCCGCTAATCCGCTAATCCGCAAAAAGTGTTTGCGCTCACAATGCACGTTGTCCGAGTTTAGGTGAAAAAGTTAATTTACTTCAAAATTTTGTTGTTTGTGTCTTTCTTTGTTCAACAAATGGCAAATCACACGCATCAAATCAATCAAATGTTGTTATTCTAAACGTTTCTTTGGATTGCAGCATTTGCAATCAATAAACAAGAATATAGGAACACCGATCACGAAAATAGCACGAATAACACATAGGCGTATATTAGAGTGGTCAACTCAAGTGGTCGAATCACTTTGTCAACTTACATTGTAGATTCGTCAACTCACCCCAAATGCCACGTATTATTTCTCGCATTTATTTGGGACTGCTGTGAGTTGACAAAGTGATTTGACCACTTGAGTTGACCATTGTAATATTAGCCAAACTTCGACCACATGCGCCTCAGGCCGGACGCAGTGCTTTTATGCACGAACAAACCGATATTGGTCGCACAATGACTAATGGAGAATTTATCCAAAATTCAAAGGATGGACCCTGATTCAGGCTCAGCCACACTCAACTCAACTACTGTTTAACCTCTAAGCTTTGTACTTGTATGTCAAAACATTTTCATCTGAAAATATATACCAGCAGAACAACCACCAGCTGACAGCAACGTGATTGTTTTACGAAGGGATAAGATCGTGAGAACAGCTAAGCGGCATCCTGAAACAGGGAATACAACTTTGACTTTTGGATAAATTCTCCATTAGTCATTGTGCGACCAATAACATAAGCACTGCACTGTCTAGTTTAGCGCAACACAGACTTGCACATTACACACTGCTAGGTTTATCACTCACTTTATAGCATGTTCGATGCAGAGCTGCCAAGCGCAGCGGTAGCACACCGGCCTGCTGAATAATAGGGCTCGTGTACGACACCGCCCATGGACATTATTTGACATTAGTTTTTCAGTTTTTTTTGTTTTCATGTGAAACCGTGTAAAAATAGTTGGCCGCTGTGGCAAAAATGTGAACGAGTTGAATTGCATTCTCGCATTGATTGTTCAATGCAAGTTATTTCTTCAGTGGCTGGCTTGGCTGGCTTTACTTTCGCCACGATGTAAAGCCCGTCGGAAAAAAACAGCAAGCACATTTTGCAATACAGCATTTTGCAACCGTGTCGTGTAGAGTCGAAACAGAACGCGATAATGATACCATACATTATAAAAAATCTCTTTTCCAAACATCAAACTGCAACAAAAACGTTTCCAATGAACGCAGGTGGTTAAGCTGCTCATGTATACACTTTTTTCATGCTCTGAAAATGTTTTGAAGGCAAATAATAAACTTCTGGACGTGCGCCACAGGTGCTGATCCGCAAAAAATAGAACCAGTTCTAATCGTGAAAAGCGGATTAGCGGACCCGCTAATCCGCTAACAGGCTAATCCGCTTTGCATTGTGAATGCACACGCGTGCAGCGGATTAGCGGATTAGCGGGTGTGAAAAGTTGCTCGCCCGCTAATCCGCTAATCCGCTTTTTGCATTGTGAATGCAAAAGCGTGCGCATCTCGCCCGCTAATCCGCTAATCCGCTTGCATTGTGAATGCGGCCTTAGGGGGGCCCCAGGGGGGGGGCCATCCCTTCCCCCCTCCCCGGGGGGGGGTGGGGGTGCCTGGGGGGGGGGGGGGGTGGGTTTTTTTATGAGTTAAAAAAATAAAAAAAAAATTAATTTTTTATTTTAAAAAAAAAAGAACAAAATTATTTTTAGTTTTTATTATTACTTTTTATCTTTCTTTTCTTCCTTTTGCTGGGTTGGGTTGGCTCGTTTTTATCCATATTATTGCTCATGCTTCTCAAAAAACTGGTGTGTGAGAGACTCAGATTGGCACTTCACATCCCTATAATCGTTAAACAATTATGGACCACATCATATCCAATGGGTATACGTACTCGACGAGCCTGTTTGCATTGGCCCCGCATTTACTATTTTTAGCGGCAAGAAATAAGTACGTTGTGGGTCTTTGTCGTCCTTCACCTTTATCAACAAACTCGCAACCAGCAGGTTGACCTTCGTACTTACAGTGACTGAGCTACCATCTAGTCAATCCGAATCATGCCCGATGCGTTCAAATCGCAACTGCTGGATGGAAACATGCCGGCGGATACCAAACAAAGTCGGTGGGATGGTATGCAAATGCGATTTAGGAATTTCATACCTGTCGAACCCAATCAAGGGGGTCCTGAATAAAAAATGTGATTTTTAAAAAAAATTAAATGCTTTAAAAGTTGAAAAAAGTTCGACAATAAAAAAATTTGTTCCAACTCTGCCCACAGCAGAACCTGATCGGTGTCAACAGTGTTTGTTGTTGTGAGCCAAGCCCGAAACACACGCCCACTCGCATGTGCTGATGCAATATCATCGTGCGTCCACACGTGACGTGATCATAGGAGCATGCCTTAAGCTAACGTGATTCACATACCCACAGCCTCATGCTTGTATAAGCTGTATGGTTCTATGAATTTGTATGAGGTGTCACATATATTTTTATGCATCCGGTACCCAAATAGTATAGGTGAGCAAGTGACTGACGTGGCTCACTTGCCCCGCAGAAAATTATGCGAGCAGCAGCGAGAACTGACTCGAGACCCGACGGTCTTGCTTTGGTGTTCACCCCGCAAACAAGCTTGTGCACATTTGTCCCGTGTCTTCTGTTGTTTTTATTGGAATTTGTTTTGTTTTTACACGTGGGTAGAAGCGGCACTGCAGAAACGTTTGTTTTCAATATTAATTTTGTGTAATTATCATATTTATTGCACAGGCTGAAAGTGCAGTGCCTTCTTGATAAGTTTTTCTTGAGAAAATTAATTTAACATCAAAATAATAGTAAATATTTTTGGTGAAAAACATTAGAATATTTCCGCTCCGAGAAAGTCAAAGACGCAGTGCGCCGTGAGAAATGCGAAAGTTTTTGGTGCGTAAGATGGAAGATTAATCACCTGTCGGCTGAACAGCAGAAATATTCTCAGTTTCGCTCCAGAACAAACTGCGAGAAACGACAATTTTTTGGTGTTACATACCCCTTTCCTATCATTTGCGCCAGACGTAGTGGCGGCTGGAGTTTCAGCAACGCAGACAAGGTTGCATACCTTGGCTTCATCCGTTGTCATTTACTATGCAAAGGCGCATGAATTAATCGATTTTCAAGTATTGTTGCCGGTTGGCACGTGACACGTGACGACCTGGGCTGTTGTAGTGCCTGCCCTTTACCATGCTCGAACCCCATTGAACAAGCTAATCTTCAAAAGCATCAGTTATGCATGACACATTGCGCAGAAGGCTCAATTGAGCTTAGGTTGGCTGACTCAGCATTTTCCGTCCGACTGCACACGTGCGAATTTCTCGTCCTTTTTTTCGTTTTAGAAATCTGACACGTGGTGTGCCGCACCCGTTTTGTATTTACAGCACGTACGTATACATGTCCGTTTGTTAGTGTTTGCGAATTCGAAAGGGCACGAGCACATTTTAACCATCGGATGCGCTGCCGCTGTTAACCCATAAAAGGGACGCTGTATGACTGGACTGTTGGGTTTCCTGTTACGTCCAGGGGCTGGTGAGTTTCATTCAAACAAGCACGCTTGTCTGGTTGCCCGTTCGTTTGCAAAAACGCGAGTGCAAAATGCTTTCTGCTTCGGCGGACCCACATTGGACAAAGGACGATATTGCGTCAGCTATTGTATATACATACATTAGCTTGTGGCCTCCAAGAAACGTTCCCGGAATTCTCTTGCGTCTGCCGGCCGTTCTGTGAACTGCTGAAGTGCGCATGTTCTCAGATTTATGTGTTCCCCCTTTTCATTTATTCAAAGTCTCTGGGAGTTTAACGCGTTTCCTTTCCCAGCATGTTATACAAAGTATTCAATACAACAGACGTCATAGTTGCATTAGTCTCGAAGTTGTATCAGGACCGAACTCAGGAGATACTGTATAACTAGTACGTGTTTGTTCGCATGAGAGTGGCTCGCCGCTGCTGCTGAACGCTCTCGCTTTCTC
Organism: Rhynchonema sp. JSB1_4; assembly: GCA_030248065.1. Lineage (NCBI taxonomy): Eukaryota > Metazoa > Nematoda > Chromadorea > Monhysterida > Xyalidae > Rhynchonema > Rhynchonema sp. JSB1_4. The sequence goes on from JASAMV010003044.1 coordinate 91,071, forward strand.
TTGTTCTATGTCATGGCAAAACTTGGGCTCACGTGAGACTTTCACATTGCAGCTCACTGTTTAGTACAGTTTTCCAATCGGACCCTCACCATGTTTGCATTATCGCCTCAGCGTCACTGTGTTTGTGTGAGACAAGCCTCCATCAGCTGAGCCTCAGCTGATGGAGGCTTGTCTCACACAAACACAGTGACTGTCTTGTGCAGACTTTCGAGTTTTCTCATCAATTTCACTGTACCTATGGGTCCAACCACCAAAGCGGTTTTCAGAAAAGCCTGCCAATTCATTTTTAAACCTCCTGCTGCGCATTCTACCGATTTATCTTTTCTTCCTGCTCTTGGCCTCTTGGTCGGGCACGTGTGAATTTGGAAGTCTGACGACTTCAGTAAACAGGTTTTTCTGGCATTTTTCTTCGCAGCTTAACGATAAAGAAAGTGGTCTTGCGCTGGTGCTATCTTGTTTGAGATTGCTGCCCTTAGTCATACTGTACGTCATTGTCTCGTCAAATTCTCAACATAAACTATTCAGGTTGATTTTTACAAACAAAAAACAACCAAATCGTTCAAAATGAAGTTCGATCAAATGCTTGAGCAACACGTGGGCGAGTTCGGCGTGTACCAGCGTGTCATCTACTTGCTTGTCTGTCTGCCCGCAATGTGGTCGGCCGTGATGATGTACTCGTGGACATTCGCTGGCGTGGCCGACATTCCACACAGGTGGGCTGAGAAATGCAAGAGGTTTCATTTTGAATGGGACGCAAAGTAATTGTCACGGGTGGTAGCAAACCGGGCTTGATCAAACTCACAGCTTCATTATATGCACTACTCATTGCTGCGTTCCCAGACAACTCCACTGGTCGTACTTCGTACTAAATCTCGAAATAGTGCTATCCAAACTCAAAAGTCGCGTGACCAAAACCGAACCGGTCTGTGCGGGATGAGTAATCGAGCTGTATGTCGCTCATTGCCCTTTATTATCATGCCCATTATCGACATGACGCCAGAAATTATCGACCAATGATCGATTTTACAAATGACATCCGCCATAGGTGCCGACTGTCGACCAACGACTCCGTCTACAGCAAGCCTTCAACACCGCGCAATGAAACATCATCCACGCTGTGGAGCACCCCGACCGATTCCAAGTTGTCCGGTTGTTATCGCCAAATACTGAATGAGCAAGGCAAAGTGCTCATTGAGGAACCATGTTTGGATGGCTATGTCTGGGACACCAGTGAATTTTCGAGCAGCGCTGTGATGGACGTACGTGAAACGTTATGCTTTGTGTGACGTTTCAAGGCCTGACGTGCATTCCCATTTACAGCACGAGTTGGTGTGTGATCGCAGTTGGATGGTGGCTGCTGTGCAGTCCTGCATCTACATCGGCATCGGGGTGGGAGCGCTCATATTCGGATATTTGGCGAATCGGTTGGTCAAGAATATTTTGAATTCATTTGACGTAAGAGATGGGAGCGGTGCACCCGGTGCATGTGTTGCCCGGGTGCACTGTTTTCACTGGCTGGTGGTGGTGGTGGGTCATATCATCGTCGATGCGAATGTTCCAGACATGCAGCACCAGCGAGATGGTTTTGTAGATTGCAACCCTGTTCATATTGCAGTGTCGGTCGTAAACCGATCATCGTTTACGGCAGCATTGGTATCGGCGTCTGTTCACTGCTGTTCACTTGGGCACCAAACATCAGCTCGTTGATGTTCCTTCGATTCATGCAGGGATTCCTCGAATACGCCGTATGGCAGGCGCCCTTTGTTGTTTGTAAGTAGGGAAACTTCAGCATTCAGTCGAAATCAAACTTGGTGATTCGATCGGAATTGGACTTGCTTTGGTCGCGTCACTTTTTCATCTGTTTGTATCCTCAAGACTTACCGATGTACCAGAACGGGCCGATCACCGTGTTGGTTGTCAACCAAACGAACTGTATTTTATTTTCTTAGAACGTCACTTTTCTAACTATTCAATGCAGGCATCGAGCTTGTCGGCCCATCGAAGCGCAAAATCACGGGTTTGGTCATCGAGTTCTTTTTCTCTGGCGGCATGGTCATGCTTGGCTGTGCGGCGTATTTATTGCAGGATGACTGGCAGGCCTTGCAGGTTGTCACTGCCATACCTGGCTTCCTCTTCGCATCCTATTATTGGTATGTGCTTGTTTTTTACGTGTGTTTGGTTTGGTTGTCTATGCTTGGATTGTTTGATAAGGTGCTCTACCTTACAGTACCCGGGTCATGTGTCTACTGTATGTCGCACTATTTCAGGCTGCTACCCGAGTCGCCGCGTTGGCTGTTGGCAATGGGTCGTCGCACCGAATGTCTAGCGATCGTGCGTCGTATGGCCTATTGGAATGATGTGGCACTCAGTGAAGACACACTCGAACAGCTAAATGTAATGAGAGAGAAAATCAATATGTAGATGGAATTAAAAGAGATCGCATCACCAACTGTGCACTGTGCGGTGCAATAATGCAACCTCTTTCAGATACGAACAGGTAATGTTCGATGTTTCACTTGCTGTATAACCTCGGTGGCGGTTACGGTATCTACTACGACATCGGCGATCCAGTCTCGTTTTTCTGTTCCCAGTATAATTTTGTCTTTAGTTTAGTATGGGACTTCCAAAATACTTTGTTTGACACCCTTATCCCTGTAAATCGTTTGGGCATCAAAAGAGTAAATCACACTGGTGGTGAGCCGCGGTTTCAGCTACGGTGCTTTTCTGTTCTGTGGTAAAGTTGATTCCGGCTTTTCATGGTGAAAGATAGCAAAATATGCACCCATTGTTTTAATAAGTTTTCGAGCTCTGTATATTTCAACTCTAGTACTTATTATGTTAGCAACATTATAAAGTTCACATCTATTTTTTTCACCTGGATCCGCATACCGAGAGTCCCCCACCCTTGCGCAGGTGCACATAATCGTTGGTGAAGCTTTGTTGTGAGTCGGCCACTCACTCTGCTCAACCACTTGAGAGGAGGAGCAAAAATATCGGTGCTCAGATAGAGTTCCGAATCCGTTGGTGAAGACTTGAGGGTCAAACACAGAGAGGGTTCGCAACAGAGTGTGATGCCAACCGTGGCACTGCTCGGTATGCTTTGTGATGTTTCACACCAAAACCATCACACCACTTCATGCGTGGCACATATGGTATTTCACCCAAATGTCGGTAATATAATTTCACATTAACTACAGACATTCAGGTCATTCTTTTAAATTGGAATTCTTTTCTATTTAAAAAGGGTTTTTTGTAAATGCAGCCAACTGAAGTTCCCAAACGCTTGTCACAACGCATTGTTCGGTCGAATAGCTTTATCGCAGGCAAACCAAGCTTGACGCTATAACATTGTGCTTTAAAAATGTCAAAAACGCAATATTATTAAATTAATCAGAGCCATAAGTATGCAAAAAATGTCACAAATTTTATTTAAATTTCAGGAAGAAGACGATAGCGAGCCGCCAACTGAAGTCAAATGTCCGTTGGCCGAATCGGATGAGACATTGACTCCGCCCACATTGGAGCAGGATCGCACCTATTCGTACCTCGATCTGATCCGAACACCGTGTATGGCACGAAAAACGCTCATTTCTGGATTCGTTTGGTATGTGAAATAATTGAATTATTTCGCGCTTTATAGGCCTGGTTTTCGTAATTCGAAATCCATTGTTTTACGTACCCTGAAAATTCAGGATAACCGTAACCCTGATCTACTACGCGATTTCGTTGAATCCATCGGCGATCGGTGGCGGCTTCTATTCGGCTTTTATTCTTGGAACCTTTATGGAGGTGAACATCAACAATTTTATCCATTTCTCACACCAACGGTCAAAAATTGTCCTGATTTTGCAAGGTGCCCGCCGTGTTTATCCTTATTTTCACGCTGGACGTTCTGGGTCGCAAACTGTTGCAAGCGGGTGGATTTGGCATCGCGGGTATCATGTGCATTGCGATCGCGCTCATGCCAAGGGGTTGGTCATTTCCTTTTATGTATTTGGTTGCAAGTAATCAACGTCTTTTACAAAGATGTTTCAGACGCCACCTGGCCGATCCTCGTATGCTCTAACGTGTCGCGCATCGCGATGACAGCTGTGTTCTGTCTGGTCTACCTGCACACCAGCGAAATATTTCCCACCGTCATCCGATCAATGGCGTTGGGCGTTACCGTAACCTGCAGTCGAATCGGCGGCATCATTGCGCCGTTTGCCGGCATGTATTTGGTCAGTTCAATTGGTGTTCTTGCAAATCAATGGGCTTGATAACCGCACGACGAACATCAAACTTGGTGGTCTTGCATTTGGTCACGTGAGGAATATTTCTAGATTTACTGTTGCCACTGGTGTTGACCGGCGTGAAAAGACTCCAACAGCTGTCTGTCCGGCAAATTGATATTCAATGTAAATAAAAGTAACGTGACTGAGACAAATCCTGTTCGATCATCAAGCTCGGGCTTATAACTCGAGAAAAAATTATTGAAATCAATATATTTTGACGAGCAGGGCGGGGATGATCTGCGTGCAGCGACGCTGCTGGCTTTCGGCTGTCTGTCGTGCGCATCAGCTGTGCTCACAATGTTCCTGCCCGAATCCGCACATCGCGCCCTGCCTGAAACAATCGAGGACGGGGAAGCATTTGGAAAGTGTGTACATGCAGATGATGATTTTCTCTTTTTATTATTTTGCGAATCTTTTTTTGTTGAAAAAGTTAAAGAACTAATTTTTCAAGGAAAATCCGTCTCTTCGAACCGATACGGGGCGATGCGGTGACCAAGAAAGCGAAGCATGTAATTGAGGATCAAATATAAAGTGATCAGACCAGGTATTTTTGTGCTTTTTTAAAAGCAACCCGGTATAAAGTCGACAACTGGGTCCTGTTTTGCTTCCAAATTATTTTTGTTGCAGATCAGACCGATCACCCATTTTAGTTTGTCGTCAAATGTCATTTTATACTGTTCAGTTTGTTAGAACAGAAAGACCAGGAAAGTTCTACTGTTTGTTCTTTTTTCTATCATGGTTTTTTTGCATTCTTGCTTTGCTTGATTCTGTGAACTCTTTAACTTGATTCGAATAAAACTATTCTGATTCCATAAAAAGTATTTTTCGTCGGCTTCACGCGCCAACACGTCACCTTCGATACTTTTGCCTACTGTCCCAAAATTAAAAAAACAAGGTTTAAAAAAGTACGCCGTCGAATAAAACCGATAAAAGAAAAGACCGACGTGTGTAGACTAGACCGAGTGATTGATGTTGTTTCGCTTTGTGCGCAAGGTTGGCCGATCCGTGCAGTCGTCGGTACGTGTGTGAGAATGGCGCACTTTCTGTTTTTCTGTTTGAAAGTGCACGAAAATGAATTATTATCTCGCACCAAAAGTTCATTCGTCAAGCGGTTTTGCCACGTGTTTTACAGCAGTTGCAGGCGTTGCTCTACATTTCTAAACTATCACGTGCCTGTGCTTCAGTTCAGACCACTCTGTGAGCCAACACTTTATCTGAAATAAAAAATTCCCAGTCGAAGAATATAGGTACCTATTCAATATGAGATTCTTGGCTTGGCCTACCCACAACTACCAGACGCTGCATCTGGGATCCAGTCTAGCCTGCTTATCATCAGGATTCACGTGTGAGTCACATGCGAGCATAAGAACAGATCAGCTGGTTTAAGTCTATCGGATAACATTTATGTATGTTTCACATTCACGTACATCTACACAGATTCCCTGAACTCACCATGTACGCAGGCATGGGCACCCATTGCCAATTTTTCATCAAGTGGAATTACATTTGACGGTACATTTTACATAGGTGCGTTAATCGAACCAGACAGTCCTCTGTCAAATTATTCAACGCTGGCACTTTATTGTATTTTTCTCTCGCCCACGTAACCACAAGCACCAAAAGTACAATATGTCAGGTGTCTACTCCTACTTTTGCGATACACAGAGCAATACCAACATCAGCCAGCTTTATTAGCCCAGCCAATCGTATGTAGTTTGTGCCATGAACTGCGTGGTACCAACCCAGCATAGGCGTGGCGTTGGCTAAGGCAACATTATTATGAATGGAGAAGCTTTTCCCGCTTGTCCTTGCTCTTTTGACCCATTTTTTACCCCGCGCCCGCGCTTGTTGGGGGTACATAATATTGAAGATAGAGCAGACATGCCACCTCGGCGTGCCTACAGTGCGAACACGTGTTCCGTCTTTTTTACCACCCAGATGGTAGTGGTGGCATGTTGAATCGCTTTATGTGATGGCAAATCATTGTATGCTTGCGTGTCCCGTGTTGTGCCTGTGTGTGGGCGTACGGTGCAACTGTCATTGGCATGGGGTGCATCTTTGGCAACTGACAACCCCAGAAAGATATTGCGAACCCCCAAAAATCTCACTATCATTTCATTTGAGATTACACCCACAGGGTTGAGCAAAAGACGCTTTTTTCAAAATTTCGATTAAAAAACGTGTTTTTCAATAAAAACGCTTTTTTCAAACATGAAATACGAAAAAATTTTTCCAAATTAGCCCCCAGTGGTGAACTATTCGGGCGGGGCGGCTTATTTGGCATTCTACGGTATCAATTTGTGGTTGGGCTTGGGTTAGCATTAGGACGCAAGTGCGTGTGTTGGTTTCAATGCTCTACACGGACATGCTTTTTCATATAGCATACATACTTAGGTGCGCTTTAAAGTGTGCTGGTGGGCATGCCCCATGCTTGATCTAATAAATATTCATGGCTGCAGCTCTCATTTTCTGCAATGCGTGAAACACAGTCATGCGTGACAAAAACAGGACAGTTGCTGAGCGACCGTCTGTTCATACTGGTGAAAACATGACCGGCAGCTCAATTCTGTAATTTTGAAGCAGACCCTTTTCCGGGTTTATTGCTCCTGTCCAGATGCTTTGTTCTCAATTGCAATTACACCTGCAACGTGGGCGTAGAATTTGACTAACTGTAATGGCGTCAACGTCTTGCATCTTCTTTAGTTTGAAGCACTCTGTACACTGCTGAATACCATTAAGCAGTACACTCCATTACAATGAGCGCACTTGAAAAATTGTGTGCGTCATACTCTGCCCAACTTGAATCAGACGAATCGTGCATACGGTAGCGTGCAGCTGTTTCGTCTCATGGTTTCCGGGTGCAGCCCATTTGTATTTAGTGTGCCCTACTTTCAAAATCTAAACTTAAACAGCACTTTACTCCTGATATCAGAACTAGTTTCCGTTCGGAAGTGAGCTTGTATTATGTAACCCATATCTTGCAGCATTGAAAGAGCCAAACTTGACAAGAAAGCATGCTCAGTAACGCGTAGGATAAGCTTTTTTGTACCCGCATTTGGGTTGATGCCTGTTTAGTTCAGTCTAATCACGCTTCTGTGCTTGGACAGGACACAGCTAGCTGTTTTCCTAAAGCGTTTGCATTTTCCATGGCAATCCTTGTGGGTTAAAAGACAAGGAACCACATGCGATGAACCAAGTAATAACGTTGTTTCCTGTAATTTTGTCCCTACCGGCCCACGCTCGGCCTTTCAGCTTCATCGCCTGCGTCGCGCCTGCAGCTAAATTATTTTTGGACACTATCCAAACTGCTGGCGCCACTCAATTGGTCAACACTCCAACACGTGGCTCAAATTTATTGGACTTGGTTTTTGTGACTGACGCCAGCAAAATCACCAAAATTGAGGTGCCCACAAGTCTTGGAGACGTCCAAAGCGACCACCGTCCCGTCTGGCTCACAACCAGTTACACGACATCAAAATGTCGTAAAATCACCCGTTTTCGGAACTGGGGCCGAGCGAAATGGGACGTGATGGAAGCTTTTCTTTCTCTCAATATTCCATGGGATGAAATTCTTTATGGCCCATTTTCTGACCCACTTTCCACCTGGGATGCCATCAAATTGGCATGCCAAATGGCCATTAAAGAATTTGTGCCCATCTCGCGCGTCTCCTCGACAACCGGGTATATGCCCGATTGGTCACCTCAGCTGTCCCGCCTACGTAGAACGGAGTCCCGTCTGCGCTCGCGCATGCATCGGGAACCAAATATCAATACCTACTATTCCCGGTGCAAAATCTCTCGCACCATTCGCCGACACAGACGGAGCTGGGTCCGTAGGCGGGAACAGTCGTTGGTCACAAATCCAAGCCCAAAAAAGTTTTGGAGTTACATCAGACGAAAAATCAGCCCTAGGACTGATCTTCCTGATGTAACTGACACCAGCGGTGTGCTTCACACGGAGGACGAGGCCAAGGCCACCGCCTTCAACGCCTATTTTGCCTCTGTCTTCAATTCCAACCTTGGAATTGCAGGCACAATCCCTCTGTGTGCAGCCCATCCCGTTCCGGACATGGAGGAAATAGTCTGTTCTCCCCGCATTCTCTTTCAATTCTTTCGAAAACTTCCAACCAAAACTACCCCCGGGCCTGACGGGATCCCTTCGGCCTTCTTGAAGAAGTTGGGCCTCGCACTTGTGGATCAATTCTCATTCCTTTTCAACCAAATTCTCCACACCGGCGTTGTTCCCAATGATTTCAAGTTGGCCGATGTGGTCCCGATACCCAAGGAAAAATTCCCTAAAAGTGTCACAAAATATCGTCCTATTTCCCTTACCTCCTCCCCTTGCAAACTTTTGGAGTCCTTTGTAAATTCAAAGGTTATGGCTCATCTTCAAAAACATAATTTATTATCTCCCTGCCAATTCGGTTTTATACCTGGTCGCTCTGTGGAGGCCCAACTTCTGTGCTGCATGTCACACTGGACAGCAGCGTTAGAGCGGGGAGCGCAGTGGACATCATCTACTTAGATAGCCAAAAGGCTTTTGACACTGTCCCCCACTCTGCGCTGCTGCAAAAACTACAGCACTACGGTTTCCCCCGTCATTTACTCACTTGGGTATCTTCCTACCTAAGTGGACGGTCACAACGGGTTCGGGTCGGTGACGCTGTTTCTGGGTGGACTCCGGTCACCTCCGGGGTTGCCCAGGGCAGTGTTTTCGGCCCGACTCTTTTTCTCATTTATATAAATGATGTTGTCAGCGTGGTGCATCCAGGCACCTACCTCTATCTCTACGCTGATGACATCAAAATTTATAGGGAAATCCGTAGTGCTGTTGATCACAAAATCCTCCAGGGTGACATAAATGCGGTCATTAGTTGGCTCTCTGCAAATGGCATGGCCCTAGCCAGTCATAAGAGCGTCACTGTAAGGCTTGGGGATCACCCCCAAGTCCCACCTGTCTATTTTTGTGGGAATGAGCAGATTGTTTCACCTCCCCATGTCCGGGACTTGGGTGTCATAATTGACCAACAAAACTTAAAATTTGAGTCACACATTGGTAAAATTGTGGCCGACGCCAGTAGAATGGAAAAGACCATCCGCCGTAACTTCCACAGTCGTAATCGCGACTTTCTCCGCAAACTCTACTTGGCCTATGTTCGTCCATTACTGGAATTTTCCATGTCCATTTGGTCCCCTCAAAATGTCACTTTGGCTAAAAACGTTGAAAAAATTCAACGTAGGTTCACTTATTATTTACCAGGCATGCAGACACTGTCTTACCAACAGCGTTTGCATGCACTAAATTTGGACCCCCTAATTTATCGCCGGACCGTGAACGATCTTGTGCTCGTGTACAAAGTCGTTCGTGGTCTCATACCTGGGGTAACCAAGGAATCATTCTTTCCACCGCGTGACACCGACCGCCCAACCCGAGGGCACTCCCACAGTTTGTGTCGAGTTCATGGCGCGGGTCCGGACTTGTCCGGGTATTGGGCTTATCGCGTTGTGGACCTCTGGAACAGGCTCCCAGAGGACGTCGTCTCCGCTGCCTCAATTGCGGCCTTTAAATCTAAACTAAACTCACGTGGTCGAGACGTAGTTTCTCGCCATATTTCAACAAAATTCTCAGCCGTCGTTGACTGATCTTCTCAGTCACTGAGTTGCTGCTTTCAGGTAATCGTTGGTTTTTGTTGTCGCCTGTTTTCATCTCGTGTGCGCCATTGATCACTGATTTTCGCCTGTCGTTGCTGTTTTTGGTTGGTTTAAAATTTCTCTGGTACGTTTTGTCGTTTGTTCATTCATGATTATCATTGTGTTACGTACACTCGTTTATTTTTCAGGTGTTTTCCGGATCTCGTTGTAGGTCTTTGCGTGAGCTTGCAAATAAAATTTGAATTTGAATTTGTCTGTCGCCTTGGGAGCATTAGCGTCTGAGGTCCTTAGCTCCTGATTGAACCAGTAAGCCGGGCTAAAACGTAACATTGAGCCTGTCAGTGATTTATATTATGAATCTTGCACTTTTCAAATAATCGTAAGCTGCAGACACACAAAACCACTCTAGCACCTCGGACCACGTGAATTATTCACAGATCTGATGGCACAATATTCATTGCATTTACATATATTGCACTTACCGACAGCAATGCGGCACTTTGGAAAAAATATATGAAATTTTTGTAGCATTAAGCAGGCGATATGCGGAGAGCCTGCTTGTCACTGCCGAGAGCAATTGATATTTAGCTTATACAACATGGTTTTTTCAGGTTTATTACTGCTTCTAGGCACACTTCGCAATCATTAGAAGCATAAACCCACAGGCCAGACAAGTGCAGACGGGGTTGACATTTATTATCTCGCCCACTTTCTCTCTCCCCCCCTGTGGGCAAAAGCAAGCTTTGTGCGCATAATCCTCTGGCTAAAGTCACGTGCGGCGGTTTTTCTGGCATAAAACTGAAACCCTCGTGAGTCCCGTCGTGGACGACAAAGAATTGCGAAGGCAGGACACCGAAAAGCTTGACAATAATTTATGTTCGGCTCAACTTTTTGTCGACACGCGTGTTACGTCAGGACAGCACTCTCTCAGCTCCGTGCGCTTTCGGTAGTGTTCGGCGACTTTGTGAAATATTGCACCCATTTAACAACTTTCTCAAGCGAAGTTCCGCTCTCAACATTTTATTGCCGCACATTCTTTGAATCGCTCAGGATCTGAGCAGATCGCATTACTTGGCAGAGTGCCATGGCATACTCACTTTTTAGAGTTTCCACCTTTAGTTCTGTTCTCTGGTTTTCCCCCTCAAGTGGATTTTATCAGATTATACTAGGATACAGGCATGATAACATCAGTGGTTTCATCGTATTTCTTTCTTTATTATTTCAGAGCTGAGTAATGAAATTCGACGATTTGCTGACGCACCATTTGGGCCAGTTCGGTTTGTATCAACGTGTCATCTACGCGTTGATATGTCTGCCCCCAATTTGGTGTGCGATCAGCACTTATTCGTGGACTTTCGTCGGAGCTGACATTCCGCACAGGTAATTGATGGATACAAGCACGCAAAGCATGAATGGCTAGATTGTTGGTGTGATCATAGTAGAACAATTAGACCGTTCGTGCAGTGAGTATCCCAGTAATTCGACAAACTTGTAAAAAATAGCATGTGACACAATTTTGGGTCTTGGGGTTTAGCTCACGCCGGATGGTGTTCATTTTTGGGTGAGTGTGAACCTGAACCTAAGCCAGGCCGAACCCCAGACCTATAAATCGCCACCCGACATCAGCTGAACAAGTAGCGAACTTCGATCGATCCGTGTGCCAAGCGGTCACCATGATCAACTCGTAGCGTTAATCCATTAACTCTCTCTCTTTTCCCTGTCACCGAATCGTAGCGTCTAAATATCCACTTTCTAGCCACGCGCGCACCCCGCTAACCCCCAATAGCTCCAGCCCCTAACTAATCCTGCACTTCCCACCTATTTCAGATGTGTGGTGTACAAGTGTACTGAATGCACAGCAATGTCAGTGTGTGTCCTCCCACTACCAAATGTGCGGCCCAGGCTCAGGCGTGTGCACCCCTAGATACCACCAATACCCCTATTGAAGATGCCGGTTGAATGCAAACGACAGCCGGACTGCAGCAGTGGACCTCAATGTTGGTACGCCAATGTGGACAACCCCCTTGGACCCGACCAAGGCCTCGTGTTATCGGCACAGGCTGGACACGCAAGGCAACGTGATCGAGACTGAGACATGCACCGAGGGTTATGTCTGGGACAACACTAAGATACGAACCAGTGCGACGATGGAGGTTAATGACGTTGATGGCCCTGTGGTCACAGACCGACACATAACATTACGGCCTTATATTGCTGGGGCCTAACTGACTCTCAAGGAACACCACGAGCAAATCCCATTGTTTACTAAAAACATCCCTGTTTGTTGAAATGCGCAAAGTTATAGTTAGGTCTAGGCCAAGATTCGTAACTTTGGGTGGTATTTTTGAAGCAGTGTGGAGGTCAGTTGGGTGTAAAGCTCGGTCGGTGTCAGCTCGGTCTAAACATTAAACATTGCCTACTGTTCAGGGTTGGATTTAAAAAAAATATTATTATTGAACTTTTTTTTAACTTTTTTGAATTTTTAAAAAAATTTTTTAAGATTTACTCTTTTTTATTCCGGACCACAAAAATTTCGGTTCTCAACGTGAAAAATTGTCGAAAATTTTTGTAAGCATATTTGATTGCACTTGAGAATATAGGAATAGTTGACACCGACCAGTTGTGTTCACAAACGGGCAGTAGCGAGGTTATATTTTTTTACAATGAGCCAGATAACGTGACAATACGCGTTGGGGATAGCCTGTCCACCATACAGTATGTACCAACATCTGTAGATTGTAGTATAAAAAGTGAAGGGAAGGTGAAGTCACGGGCAAGGTAAATGATTGGCACAATTTTTAAGCAAAGTTACATGAAAACAGGTGCATAACCCGCGGTGTTGGAACGATAATTTTGGACTTCAAGCAGATTTGACTTCCTGTAGTAACTGAATGCGCACATAATGACGGCTGCTTAGGTTGTTTAGTACAGCCACGGACTGTCCAACGTTGTAATGATATTGTATTGATACCGATGCGAAATACAAGCGCCGCAGGCGATTTTTTGAGAAAAAAACAAGCAGGAACATGCATAAAAACATGCATTTTCACCACAAAAATGGGGAAAATAATAAAAAAAGTTGTGAAATAATAAAAAAAAGTGAACTTACTTTTCTAATTTTTAAAAACCGGAAAAGTGGCGAACTTTCTTTTTTTTAAAATTTTTTTGACAAAAAAGTTTTTGCTTTTTTTTAACCCAACCCTGCTACTGTTAACGTGCAATGTTTCATGTTTACACAGAGCTTAAACCGATTGAGCTTTCGACCGAACTTAAAGGCAAACTACATCAACCGGAGCCCGATTTCGAAGGTGGCGTGCATTCAAAATAAATAGAAAGAGAAAATCATCATCCTCCACCTTGTATTCTTCAACTTGTCACATTTCCCAAATCAGCATCCACGTCAGAATGTTTCACGATTCTGCCAGCTGCGAAATCGAGCTCATGTTGGTGTGGTTTTCCTAGACACTGACTTTTACACCCAACTGACCTTTACAACGCTTCGAAAGTATTAGGCCGACGTCTTATAACAGACTTTGAGGCTGAAGTCTGGAAGCTAGTAAACAAAGATCGTATAATAATTCTCTCAAAGTTACATAAGTCCTAACGACCACACATCTCAACCGTGTGATGTTTCAGTGGTCACTAGTGTGTGATCGTGCGTGGATCAAGGCAGCCATTCAGGCAGGATTGTATATCGGCGTGGGCTTCGGCTCACTCGTACTTGGCTATCTCGCAAACAGGTATAGCTGGCTCATCCCCGTTAACATGACCGATGAGCATGACAACAGCTGTGTTACTGAAAGTTGCTATAGTTGTTTACTTTCTAGAATTGGAACGCCGAAGGTGTTCTCACTCGGCTTACTCTCTCGTAAATAGCGGGAAATTCTCACACTCGAGTGTCAAACGCAACACCAGCTAAGTGTTGATCATAGTTTTACACTCTAAGTAGAACTTTTGATGCTCATTATTGCATTCATAAAAAGACAGAACTATTTATCGATAGTATAAAAATTCACAAAAGGTCATGCCTATTTAAGATTCGGTCGTAAACCAGTGATATTCTACGGCACCATGTTGCTGACGGCAGCTAATGTCTTGTCGGCGTGGAGTCCAAATTGGATTGTGTTCGCTGTGCTGCGATTTCTGATCGGATTCTTTGAGCCATCCTTGTGGCAAACACCGTATTGTGTTTGTAAGTTCCAGGGAATCTCTACGAGCTGGAATGAATTTGATGTGCTCACCTGCACATAAGACAAATTCTCGATTTCTCAAATTCAAGAAAATTTTTTGCATCGCCTTGCATGGTTGGGGCAGATTAGTCCAGGACTGTAAGCATCTTGGATCTAAAACCCTTTTGTAGGCCCTGATGTTGCAAGGAGACAAAAGACCTACTGCTTCCGCTGGTACGACCTTGTCAGACGTACTGTATACATGTATACCGGCCAATAGTCGGTGTGGATGTGTCCCAAAGGTGTGACGGTAACCTTATCTCTGCAGCGAAGCCAACCAAATTTTGCAGCGGTCGAGATCTGTGGTCCATCCACACGCATGGTATCGGGTCAGATCATCCAAGTGTTCTTCACGATCGGCATGGTGTTGGTGGGTGCTGAGGCGTACTTCATTCGTGATTGGAAGACACTGCAATTGGTGGCCACTGCACCATCAGCGCTGTTCATTGCTTATTATTGGTTGGTTAAGAGTGGTTTTTTGGCTAAAATCTGAATTTCAAGCGTAAATACCGCCAGATTACTGACATGATTGCAGAGGCTTTATTCTTGATTTTGCTTGAGTTCTCCCAAGTGACGTTTGTTCCACGTTTCTTATCGTGCCCACCGATATCGTGTAGACAACTTTTCACTTATCGATCGATATAGCACAAATAATGTGCTTGATCTGTAGGATTCTACCCGAATCCCCCCGCTGGCTGTTATCAATGGGTCGCCGTGACGAAGCACTGACCATCATCAGACGTATGGCACAAGTGAATGGAGTGAACGTCACTGAAGAACTGCTGGAAACGTTGAAGGTCGGCGTTTTGAATTTATTTGATGACTGGCAGACATCGTGCCTATTAGTAGCGGATGCAGCCACTTCCAAGGCCCAGTTATGTTTCGTTCTTTCTACACTTTAAATATAAAACTACATAACAAGATATGAAAACGTTTTAGGAAGACGACCAAGAAGTTACCAAGCCGGAGAAACAGCCACTCAACCCCGATACTGTGGCTAACGGACACGAGAATGGGTTGCTGGCAAACGGATATCACACTGAGGAGGCAGGGCACCACACTCCGCAGTCCTACTCGTACTTGGACCTAATTCGCACACCAAATATGGCCAGGAAAACGATGATCTGTTGTTTTTGTTGGTTCGTTTCCACCATTTTCATGTGCATGTTGTTATGTTTTTCCACACCTCGAGCTCACATTAACATCAAGCCCTTGATGTTTCACAGGACTACCGTAACATTAATTTATTATGCCATATCACTCAACCCTGCAGCCGTGGCCGGAGAGTTCTACTTGGCTTTTATTCTCGCCAGCGTTATTGAGGTATATTGTACGGCTTTTTCAGAAAATATGGCAGACCGCGGCAAAATTCTAAGATGAACGCACACGTTTGTTTATTTTAGGTGCCTGCGATTCTGTTTTTGATCTTGACCCTGAATTACGCGGGACGCAAGTTCCTTCAAGCGTTCGGCTTTCTCCTGTCGGGCATCGCATTGATCGTTATAGCGACTCTCCCGGAAGGTTGGTGCAGAAATGTTACACTTTGCGCTAAATGTGTGAAATTTCTGGCTGATCATTAGACCAGCAGTAACACTTGTCGATGTAATGTATTATTTCGTCAGGCTGGGATGCTGTCAGTCTTCTGTTCGTGAACATCAGCAAATTCGCCGTTGTGGGTGCGTTCTGCATCATCTACCTGCACACCAGCGAGATCTTTCCGACGGTCCTTCGGGCGATGGCGCTCGGTCTCACCGTGACGTTCAGTCGAATCGGCGGCATTATCAGTCCGTTCGCCAGCATGTACATGGTCGGTTGTATTGTGATGTTTCACATTGATCGCACACAAAGCAGGTGTTTCACAATGAACTTTTATAGGACGTGGCCGGTGGTGAGTACCGTAACATCATTCTGATCACATTCGGCGTGCTCGCGTGCACGGCAGGCTTTCTGACCGTGTTGCTGCCCGAAACTGCATATCGAACGCTGCCTGAAACATTACATGACGGCGAACAATTTGGAAAGTTGGTGGACATTTGTTTTTGAGTTTGCTCACGTTTTCCTAGTAATTCCAGTGACACAACGCCTCTGCTTCCAGACCAATTCGCATATTCGAGCGTATTCGTGTTGTCGAACCTCAACATGAGACCAAACTGAAGGAAAAGGGCGCTACGGCATAAATTGTTATGCTATGTATGTATCTGAATTGAGGGTGCTTTTTCACACGTTTTTTGTGAAGGTTTTTCTGGGTATTTGTATTTAAGAAACAGTATTACATTTGCAAAAAACCAAAACCGAATTTCTTACAGATGTTTTAATTGCTCTCTCGAGCGCGAAAATACAAAACTTTCATGGACCTCATGTTCGAAATCGAATTTGGCTTATCGAATTCTTGGGATGCATGGTTCATTGTTAACCGTTAATATGGTGATGGTTTCGTCCCACCGCAGAGCATTTTTAAACACATCCTTTAGAACCTTTTATACTAGTAATTGTTTGGATCAAATTGATTCATGAGATGAGATAAAATCATATAATAGTGTTTTGGATGTTGGATATCAGTGCAGTTTGATCACATGTTCCGAATGGTTGCCTCAATAATTCCCTGATTAACAACTGTGCGTTCAATTACGATTGTACATGTAAGTCGATGTTTGACTGCATAGTAATACAATTTTACTTGTCGTTCAGTTTTCGGTTGAGTCTTCTAACAATCGTCGTTTGATTTGAGCGTCACATCATCTTCATCGTCTTTGTCATCAGAGGATTTCGATCGTGAGCCTGAGGCCGTATTGTCTGGACTGGTCACTTCCGGGGTACGCGCTGTGCTCGGTGGGGACAAATAGCCCTGGCCTGGAATTCATCGCAATTCATTCACTTGTCATAAAGGCAGTTCATGCAAAATTATTGACTAACTGTCAATCGGTCGTGCCACTGAAGCGCATTCCGTAGTCATGACTGCAAGGGGACGGAACAGTGTAGTTTTCCACACGTGGGTGTCAGTCAAACGACCAAGTGTTTCCCAGAGACTCACAACTGTCAATCGGTCGCGCTACCGAGCACATTTCGGTGGTTGCTGCTGTTTCGGTCATTGTTTGGCTCGGACACGGCCAGGGCATGCGCATCTGTACCACCGTGTCGGTCGAACCTGATGTTTCACAACTATATTTGTTTTGTTTTTGGTGATCGACAAATGAGAGTGACTCGCTGATGGGATGCGCGATCGATGCCAAATCAGTGAAAATGGTCGCTGTTGAGTCAACGTGGGTGACACTGAACGTTGGGCTAGCTCCTGGAATTTTTTGAAATATTTTTTATCATTACAAAAACACTTGTCCAACATCAAAATACCCTCGATCGATTGTGTGTCGTCGTCGGCCGGCGCGAATTTGTCCTCCTCCAACAACGACGTCGGACTCATCGGTGGATTGGGGTCACTAGACGCAACTGGTATGATCATCAGGGCGGACACTTCTGAAGTATCACAAAAATTATCATAACATCATGCCCATCGTCAAGTTAGGGGGCGGCACTCACCATACAATTCATCTTCATCAGCGAGTGTGTCACGTGACCCAGTGATATTGTCGCCCGACGACACCGAAAAGTCGTCAGCTGAATGGTCGTCCTCCTCTTCCTCATCATCCGCATCCTCGCCCTTGAAACATCAAGGTAAATGATGTTTTTAGAATCAAATGTTATGGTTGAAAAAATACTTTTACAGTAAAAAAATAAATAAACAACGAACTGGTGAATTCGTTCGGATAGCGTCCGATATTGGCGCCGGCGGTGGTGGTGGTGGACGTCTGGCAGGTGCACTTGGATTTAGGGCTTGTGCGTGACTGGCACTTGGTTGTGAGGCTGTATAGCATTGTGAAACATTAGGTTATGGAGCTGAATACCATGTACAGTACATGTGGGGTTGTATAGGAAAGATTTCGATTAAAACAGAATCTGTAACCGCGTGGCCGTGGCAGCATATCGCGCAGCAACGCAAACACCATTCGACGACTTTGGTCGGTGTCGGACGCTGCAAACGTTGTCTCTTCCACTGTATTTATTGTTCGTGTAAAAAATATTTTCCAGAAATTGTTTTTGTTGTTCAACCACTTACATGTTCGAAAGAATCCCGTGGCCTGTGGGCTAAGCAGTTGATTCAGTCGTGCCACGCGCTTGGTGTCTTGCGTCTTGTCGCCGTCCTGCAATGGGCATTATTTTAATAAATAAAAATCAAAAGAAAGTTGTGAATGCAATGGAAGAGAATGTATATTCACCTGCATCCAGAAAAACTTCCAGCTCGACGGTTCACTCTTCCTGTATTTGAACATGTAGACGCGCGCATTGGGGCACTCGGTGACGGGCAGAAATTGGGCTGCACCCGGAATCACCGACAACATCTGAAAGGTTGAATGCAAGTTTGGAAAAGTGGTTCCATCTGTGAACCGAAGTGCACCTTTAGTGCGATTGAATTGGCCGACACCATGACGTATTTTTAACTAGACACAGCATGTTTGGTTACATGCAGGTTAGTGCCTCTATGGGCATGATAACAGCGTAATCGGGGCATGCGCGGTAGCGCATGTCCCATACGGTTGTCCGGAGTTAGTGCCGGCAGCAAAATATTTCACTGGCCAGTAATTCCACAACAAAGCACCGATGGCTTCAATATTTAACCACAAGGTGCCTTAGGCCACCCTACATCTGCGTTCAAAATTTGACGTTGATCGGTACCGGCGTCGTGGAGTTACGGTACCAAACGCCTCTCAAAAAGTGCAAAAACGTTCTTCTTCTTCTTTCTTTCTTTCTTTCTTTCTTTTCCGGCAAAATGTTCGTCCAAAACTCAGGGATGCATCGGAGGAGAAATCCGCCGCGGTACCGGGGGTTTTGAAGGTCGAGAAACTCGGTGGTGACATTGGTTTTTGAATTCGGAGCTCTTCGGAGCCAGAACCGGAACTGGAACCGGAACTCAGTATTTAGCCATGCAAATAAGTCGCACAATACTGGGCTGGTCATAAAGACAGTGCGTGCGGTTTATAGGTTTTCGGGGTCGAGAAATCTAATGGTGACATTGGTTTTTGAATCCGGAGCTCTTCGGAGCCAGAACCCGAACTGGAACCGGAACTCAGTATTTAGCCATGCAATTAAGTCGCACAATACTGGTTTGATTATAAAGACAGTGCGTGCGGTATATAGGTTTCCGGGGTCGAGAAATCTAATGGTGACATTGGCTTTTCAATCCGAAGCTCTTCGGAGCCAGAACTGGAACTGGAACTGGAACTCAGTATTTATCAAGCAAATAAGTCGCACAATACTGGTTTGATTATAAAGACAGTGCGTGCGGTATATAGGTTTTCGGGGTCGAGAAATCTAATGGTGACATTGGCTTTTCAATCCGAAGCTCTTCGGAGCCAGAACTGGAACTGGAACCGGAACTCAGTATTTATCAAGCAAATAACTCGCACAATACTGGTTTGATTATAAAGACAGTGCGTGCGGTATATAGGTTTCCGGGGTCGAGAAATCTAATGGTGACATTGGCTTTTCAATCCGAAGCTCTTCGGAGCCAGAACTGGAACTGGAACCGGAACTCAATATTTAGCCATGCAATTAAGTCGCACAATACTGGTTTGATTATAAAGACAGTGCGTGCGGTATATGGGTTTTCGGGGTCGAGAAATCTAATGGTGACATTGGCTTTTCAATCCGAAGCTCTTCAGAGCCAGAACTGGAACTGGAACCGGAACTCAGTATTTATCAAGCAAATAAGTCTCACAATACTGGTTTGATTATAAAGACAGTGCGTGCGGTATATAGGTTTCCGGGATCGAGAAATCTAATGGTGACATTGGCTTTTCAATCCGAAGCTCTTCGGAGCCAGAACTGGAGCTGGAACCGGAACTCAATATTTAGCCATGCAAATAAGTCGCACAACACTGGCCTGATCATAAAGACAGTGCGTGCGGTATATAGGTTTTCGGGGTCGAGAAATCTAATGGTGACATCAGCTTTTGAATCCGGAGCTCTTCGGAAGCAGAACCGGAACTCAGTATTGATCAATGCGCATAAATAGTGTAATAGTGATCTGATCTCCAATAATGTGTCAGCTGTTTATGTTTCTGGGGTCGATTAATCCGATCGTGACATCGCTTTTTAGCTCTAACTTGATTGAGGTTTGAAACAGTAACATGAATACAGTAAAACCACCACAAGGTGAACCTCTACATAGTGAATGCCTCTGTATAGTGAACGAATTATCAGTGTGATCATACGTATTTTCCGTCCACCGAATGAGAAAATGCGCTTACTCGATATAAAACAAAAATACAAGAAGAAAAATGCCTGCTGTCGCGCGGCAAGAATCAGGATATGGTTCTCGGTATCATGCTGGTCGCATATAAAACACCTATACAAGATTGTTTACTCCCCAAAGTAAAAAGATATCAGTGGTTACGCATAGGAGCAAAAGGCGATTAAAAACATCACCGAAACAAAAGAAAAGCTTATTTGCCAAAAAATGAACAGGATTTAGAAAGAGGCATTGCATTCCTTTCGAAAAGTGAATTAAAAAGCGATACGCCATCAAGGAACCATATTGCGGCCAACGGATAATCGTTTTACCCACTCTTTATGCCGTTACTAGTACGAATCGAACCTGTGACAGCTTGCCGTTGTCGCCTCATTGCGCTATCGGCCGCAATATGGTTCCCTGAAGGCGTATCGCTTTTTAATTCACTTTTCGAAAAGGAATGCAATGCCTCTTTCTAGATCCTGTTCATTTTTTCGCAAATAAGCTTTTCTTTTGTTTCGGTGATGTTTTTAATCGCCTTTTGCTCCTGTGCGTAACCACTGATATCTTTTTACTTTGAAAACTTGGGAGTAAACAATCTTGTATAGGGTGTTTTATATGCGACCAGCATGATACCGAGAACCATATCCTGATTCTTGCCGCGCGACAGCAGGCATTTTAAAAAACAGAAAAAAAAAAAAAAAAAACAACAAAAAAAAAACAACACAAACACCACCACACACAAAAAACAAACAAAAAAACAAAAACCAAACCCTCTAAAAATCATGTCTCAGATTATAAGACCGGCACGACAACGACCGTGATACACGTGGCCAGCGACACGAACAGTGATGATCAAAAGTGGTACATTGAAGACAGTAAGTGACAGTGCAACCAGCAGGGTTGATTGAGCCGCGTCCTTCACAATGCTGCTTATAGCACTGTCGTCAAATCATGTCGTCACACTTTGACGTCAAATCACATGTATATTTTCGTCCTTATTTGGGGCTCATGCGTTCGACGACTTTATCTGACGTTTCGCTTCGTTTCATTTTACTTTTCATGGTTGTAACAACCACAAGGCATACATGTATGTATGTGCAAAACTTTTCGACGACAAAACTTTTCGCCCACATGCATGCGCGGCTGCGCATCTGCAGCGTTGTGCGTCAGTATAGTGTTTTTCTAAGTATAGCCCAGGTTGGCGCCCAAACGCAGATGTTGTGAATTGCGCCTGACCTGTCAAGCACAGTGGCGTTTTAAGTTGCTTCGTTCAATTTCTCCAGTTTGCACCGGCATCAATTTCCCGATGGTCAACGAAAGTCTGGTGACGACCAACTACGGCGGAAAATGCCTGCAACCACGTGAGTCAAACAAACAAAAAAGCAATGTTTTGCACTTCGGAAGTCAATGCTGTCAACGTCAGAATTTTCCTGTCTCTAGATCTATAAATTTGAAACCACGTCCACCTTGAACGTTTTCTCACCTGAACTCGTGTTGGCATGCATCACTACTTTGAACAAATAAAAAGCCAAGTCATACATATATATTGGTACACGATGGTCAAGAATTGAGATACATACGTATGTATACGTTGAGGTCACGGCTGTTGGACACACACAGGGGCCAAGTGACCATTCCGATTCCGCGATGTTTCAGGCCCAGAAGTTCAGGCCCGACCTTTTCACGCCCAGTTTTTTAGGGCCGGTCGATTCAGGCCCAGCATATTTGACCCATTTATATAAGGTTAGGCCTAGGCTCCAGCCGGGCTTGAATCGGCCGGGCCTGAACCTGTGCCCCGGCACTGAACCGTCGTACAATACAAGTGACATGTTGCAGCGTTGGGAACAATTTGACGAATGAAATATATGATTACGATTTCATTGCCGCAGGCTGCAACTACCGAACTGAATCGAACACGGCCGGCTGGGGTGTGGACATATCAGAGGTGGTCAACAACGGTGGTCAAGAGGCGTGCATGCAGACGTGCACCGTCGAGCCACAATGTCGTGCGTTCACTTGGATTCAGGTATGTGGCGAATTTCTGGCATTTTAATAAGAAAGCAATGTGCCTTGTAGGATACCAGAACCCTCTGTGGGCACTCCGGCTCTTTCCGAATAGGATTTGAACCCCGGTTATATCCTTCCGCCACCAACCCGAAGCGCTGTTCCGAACGACCAACTGTAAGAATTCCTACCCTTGATCGCAAAAAGTCAATGCTTCTGGGCCTTCCATGTGTAAGCAGAGTAGCGATGTGGGGGATATTGTATTGCCACCCGATATCAGTATGTTTGTTGATGAATGGCGTGTTGGTAAATAGTAACAATAATAAATTATTATAGATAAAAGCAAGAGCAAAGTCTCCGTTTCCTACCATAGTTAAATATGCATGCGTGAACGGAACAGTTCCGATCCAGGTGCGAGTTTTGTTAGCCGATGAAACGGAAAATATAGGGTTGTAAAAATAGTTACGCAAAGTTAAGGATGACGCACTTTCTGATATTCGAATTCCCTGTGCCCAAAAATCACTGGCACCCAACTTTTGGCCAGTTGAGGCCTGTTTAAATGCATTTCGTGCGTATCATTCTTAATTTATTGCAACTATTTTGGACCACTCTACATGCAAGTGCTGTTGAGGTCACAGACAACCCGAAAAACGAGGAACTCATTTCATTGCAACGCAGGCCAATCAAACCTGTCGTCAACACTGGCTCGGCCCGTACTCTGCCCTGATCAGTCACCCGTGTTTTGTCAAGATACCGTACACCGGAGCCACCTGGTTTTGGCTGATATAAGCAAGCAACGAGTGATATCATGTGACTTGGTGATCGGATCGGATATGTGACTTACCTTGGCCGCTCATGGTTCTTGCACTAATTAATTTTAGAAAATTACTGGAGCCACTAATTTCGGTCATCCATAAAAGTTATTCATTTTAGGCAGGCGAACATCTTTTCTCGCTTTATCGCTCGATATTATCATGTGCCGAGCTTTTGCATATGTACAGTACATAGATGAGTTTTTTTTGTCACAGTATGTAACCTTGAGACGATTGCACTTGTACTTCTGTTCAACTCATCACTCGTGGTGTCCCTTTTTTCAACATTGTATCATACATGTACCGACCATTGGATAGCATTATACCGACCATTGGATAGCATGGTCTTCGTATCACCTGTGTTTTATATGCACTTAGAACACATTATGTAACAAAAATACCCCTATTTTGTACTTGAGCGCTCATTTTTTATCGTGTTGGGCAGATTTTAGCTGGAATATTTTAAAAATGGGGTCCGAATAAAAAATTTTTTTATTGAGCACTGCCCGTTGGTGATCATCCATTCATTTCTTTGCCTCTTTTCAGAAATTCATGAAACTCAGAAATACTCTCACAAAACGCTGCTGTTACATTCCTATAATAATATTTTGGCTAGATAAGCACCCGGTCTTACACAATAATGCGTCAAAGTTGACCCTTCGTTTAGAAAATCGCGTCTGCTGCACGAGCCAGCGTGACGCCGAAACATCTGACGTTGAACTTTGACGTTGAGCTTGACGGTGAGCTTGACTTTGTTTTGTGAATTCCACCCAATATCTGCTCTATCGGCATCAAACAGCTGAGAACATACTTACGTTTATTCCAGTGCTTCATGAAACATCAACAAGGTGGTGCATGCAAGCTAGTATTGAAAATTTCTAAATTCGCTGCCGCACAATAAAACGCGCCGCATAGTTCAAGTTCTAAACCCGAATGCTAATCACGCGCAGTTCTGAAACATCGCGCACGTCTGCCTGGCTGGCTGGCAAGCTACACGTGTGTCTGCTGCCGGAATGTTTCAAAGGTTGGTTTTCGGGTTTAGAACTTGACATTAACTGTGCGGCGTACTTTATTGTGCGGCAATGAATTTGGAAATGTACTATATCGTCCTTTTATGTCAGTCAGCCAGAGAACCATATTTCTTTTGTTCCACTTATGGCATTTTTCTTTCTTGGTAATACTCATACTTTTTAGGGCTTTCCTGATTTTGCGTAAAGGCCTTCGCGCAAGTGTGCAGGTAAAATTGGAATTTTGAATTTGACTTCAAAAAGGTGTGAAAAGTAAACAGGACAGGGCTGCCGAAGGTTTCCTCCTTCACAGTGCAGTTCCTGGTGGGGAGGGGAAATTAGTGTACGTCCCTACTTTTTCGGAGGGGAAATTGGTGTGCTAGCGTACCCTGGCCGGGGAAATTGGTGTACCTTTGGGGGCCCCAGGAACTACCCTGCTCCTCCACATGGAATAAAAAGAGAGCGTTGTGTAGTTAGTGCAGAGATCAGAGATCGGAAACGGGCCGGGTACCGTATTCCCTAAAATAGAGCCCCCCCAAAAATAGAGCCCCCCAAAAATACAGCCCCCCCTAAAAGGGTTCAGTGAAAAAATAGAGCGCCCCCAAAAATACAGCCCCCCCCAACTTGGAATTCACCGCTTGGGGGTCGTAAAGTCAAGTTCTTGTATAAGACACCTTATGTACAACGTTTGTGGTTGAGTATATGATGACGTAGCCTTTTATGGAGGTCTGCACCTAAAAACACTCAATAATGACCAGTAACACCCTGACAGAACTCCATTTTAGGGGTATTTTTTGGCACTCCTTAAATATACGGGACCTGGTAGAAAAATTGCCAAAGCCCGTCGAAATGCCGTAAAAACTTCTCCAGGGGTTTTCAGGGTCGCTGAAAGCGATTTTGGCATCTATTACAAGCCTAAGTTTAAGCCTAAGTGCCTAAAACACCTGACATGCCTGAAGCACCGCAAGACCGTGAAGAACTGACTGGATTGGAAACGAAACTCTGGTCTTCGGACCACTTACCCTAACCCAACGGCCCTTTTCAGGGCCACCTCAAAGCAACCATGATATAAATCAGAAAAGCCTTTGAATTACAACAAAATAACTGCAATGCTCAACCGGCGACATTTCGAGTTGGGGTGGGGCGCAAGAGTTTCTTGCCAAATCAAGCACATGTTTTACACGGCGTAGGCTGCAACGTTTTAGCACACTGCACTGCAATCTGTAAACCCATTGTGAATTCGCCAGCGCGTCCTTGTTTCAGTATGAAACACGCGCGCTAGGTGTGAGCTCTGTGCTCAGCCACGCACGCATCAGCTGCGGCACACCAGGCTGCTTGGCGGCCTTGCGGTGTTTTAGGCATGTTAGGTGTTTTAGGCACTTAGGCTTAACCTTAGGCTTGTAATGGATGCCAAAATCGTTTTCAGCGGCCCTGAAAACCCCTGGAGCAGTTTTTACGCCATTTCCATGGGTTTTGGCAATTTTTCTACCAGGTCCCGTATATTTAAGGAGTGCCTATTTTTTGGAACATTTTTTGAGATTTTGGGCAGCGAAAAAATAGAGCCCCCCCAAAAATAGAGCCCCCCCAAAAATACAGCCCCCCCTAAAAGGGGTCAGTGAAAAAATACAGCCCCCCTTGTATTTTAGGCTTTACGGTAAACGGGCCGGGTAAAGTCGACCCGGGGGCCGGGTAAAGTCGACCCGGCCCGGCCCGGTCGGCGAAAAGTCCGGCCCGGCCCGGCCCGGCCCGGCCCGGCCCGGTGGAGGGCTGCAGGTCGGCCCGGCCCAGTCAGCCAATTTTCAAGGGCCGAAAACTGAAAAAGTCCAAAAAGCTGAAAAAAATTCAAAAATTTTCTGCAGAATACTTGTTTTCACTGGTGCAGCTGCGGGGAACAGAGATCGGAAACGAGCCGGCCCGGCCCGCGCCGGGCCGGGCCGCGATTTTGGACTTGGTCGACCGGGCCGGGCCGGGCCGAGCAGCCCGGCCCGGTATGCCTAAATTCGAACGAAATTACCACTTTTTGAACCAAAATTTTCAAAATTTTTGCGCTTCGCGCAATAACATTTCCTAGTTCTTGATCTTTTCAGTCATCGTTTTGAAGAAAGAAGCAGCGATGTACCTAGCTACCCATACCCAGGCCTTTGCTGAATCAACCCACTGTACCACCAAAAAAGCCTGCCGTCCAGAGGTGGGAATCGGGCCGGGTTACCTCGGCCCGGCCCGACGAGGTCCGGGGGTCGGCTCGGCCCGGCCCGATTTTTTCGGCCCGACTTTTTCTGATGATATTTTGAAGCAATTTTTTGGTGCAAAAATTACTGTTTTTTGGTTTAAAAATACCTGATAATCATGGAAGTCGGTACTTATTTGCAGAATCGCGAGAAATTTTGGCAAATTTAGCCTAAAAAATCACGATTTTTTATTGAAATTCGATGATGTCGGGCCTTTTCGGGCCGGCCACCCCGGCCCGGCCCGGCCCGATTCCCACCTCTGCTGCCGTCAATCAACCTTACCTACTGTACCGACCGGTCGAGCTAGAGGGGGGTCATCCGGGAACAAAATTTTTATGTATACATATTGATGAGAATGTACTCTTAAGCGCTAATTTCGCGCGTCACGCGCGATTTTTCGCCTGTATGGAGTGAAAAATACAGATTTTAAACCATTTTGAGCCAAAAATTATACCTACTACTGTAACAGCCGGGGCGGCGACTTACGTACTGCATCAGGATGGCGCGTCAATCTACCTACTGTACCTACCCCTCCCCCCAGCTGCAGCTGACCGGGCCGGGCCGACCTCAAGCCAAAACGGGCCGGGCCGGGCCGACCTGCAGCCCTCCACCGGGCCGGGCCGGGCCGGACTTTTCGCCGACCGGGCCGGGCCGACTTTACCCGGCCCGTTTCCGATCTCTGGCGGGGAAGGTAGGTAGATTGACGCGCCATCCTGTGATGCAATACGCAAGTCGCCGCCCCGGCTGGTACAGTTGTAGGTATAATTTTTGGCTCAAAATGGTTTAAAATGGGTATTTTTCACTCCATACAGGCGAAAAATCGCGCATGACGCGCGAAATTAGCGCTTAAGAGCAGTGTAGTTCCTGGGGGGAGGGGGCCCCCCTCGGGTACGTCTGTTCCCCCTCCATGGTACGCCTGCCCCACTGTTCCCCCTCCGGCGGGTACTGTGCTCCCCCCATTTTTACCGAAAATAGGCAAATTTTGGCCTAAAATAGGAATTTTTAGGCATAAAATGAGTGATTTTTAGGTTAATGCAGTGTTGGAGGTGGGGGTTTGGGGGGGGGGGGTAGCCCCCCAGTACAGTAGGTATTCCCCTCGCCTGGTACAGTAGGTATCCCCCCCGATGTTGGGCATGGTACAGTCGGTATCCCCCCGATTTTCACCCCGGTACAGTAGGTATCCCCCCGATTTTGCCCCAAAAGTGCCAATTTTTGACCAAAATGGCCAAAATTAGTGCAAAATCAGTGGTTTTTACCTCAAATTACCCGAAATTCACGCGCTACGCGCGCAAATACTACGTTTTCACACGATTGCACACATAATAAACACATAAAAAATTTTCACCCCAAAACCTAACCCCCCCAAACCTCCCCGGCTCCCCTAGGTACATAACCCCCCAGGCCATCGGCTCTGGCAGTGCTGTGGCTGGGGGGGGGGGGGGGGGGGGGGGCCCGGGTCACCCCCAATGGTACCCTACCCGCCCCGGCCTGGTACGCTACCCCCTACCCGCCCCGCTCTTGTACGCTACCCCCCTACCCGCCCCGCTCTTGTACCCTACCCTACCCGCCCCGATTTTTACCCCCAAAATGCCCATTTTTCGGTCAAAAATGCCCAAATTTCGACCGAAAACCCTAAAAAGTGCAAAAAATCTCGCGCTGCGCGCGATATATGCACTTTTTAGTACATAAAAACAGGCACCCGAAAAAACTTGTGTTGTACCCTACCCGCCCCGAAAAATCCCCTCCCCCCCCCCCCCCCCCCAAACCGGATTTCCCCCCCCCCCCCAAAATCCCAGGTACACTACCCCCCTACCCGCCCCAATTTTTTCCACCTATGTACCCTACCCGCCCCGCAAAAGTAGCCACAGCACTGGGCTCTGGTACAGTAGGTATCCCCCTGGCCCCCTCTCCGAGCGCGGTACAGTGGGTATCCCCCCTCCAGAGCAGTGGCGTCGTTGGGAAATCAAAAAGTCAGGATACCGGATACCCAAAATCCAAAATTTTCGGATACCGGATACCCAAATGAAAAATCTGGATACCAGGGGGGTTGCTTTGAATAAAAATCGGAGACCAAGGGGGGGGTCATTAAAGCATGAGAGGAAAAGAAGGAAAACGGGTGAGCGCGAAAGAAAAGGGGGGGGCGCCGCCGCGCGAGGGGGGGAAATGGACGATTTTTACGGTTTTCGGAAAAATTTTAGAGTAGGATACCCTTCGACAAAAAGTCAGGATACCGGATACCCCTGGGTGAAAAAATCAAGATACCGGATACCGGATGCTAGGGGGGGTAACCCCCCTTCCCCCCCCAACGACACCACTGCTCCAGAGGAGGGGCGGGGGCACCTTTGGGGGGGGGGGTGGGGAGGAAGGGGGGAAGGGGGGGGGGGGGTGGGGGGGGGGGGGGGGGGGTTTTTGGGTGGGGGTGTAGGGGGGGGGGGGGGGGGGGGGGCGGGGGGGGTAGGTAGGGTATATAGCGTTCGCCCCCCGCTTTTTCTCTAAGTAAATATACAGCCCACACAGCGCGCTCATCTCGACTTTCCAGGCATTTTGGACGTTTTTCGGTCTAAGGCGGACCTACATAAATTCACATAGGGGGGTGGTAAAAATCGGGGCGGGTAGGGTACCAGGGCGGGGCGGGTAGGGGGGTAGGGTACAAGAGCGGGGCGGGTAGGGGGGTAGCGTACCAGGCCGGGGCGGGTAGGGGTACCATGGGGGGGGACCCCCCACCCCCCCCCCCCCAGCCACAGCACTGCTCCAGAGTACCTCCAACACTGGGTTAATGTCGTCAAAAATCGCCAAAATACCTTTTTTATTGAGATTTTTTTCCTAAAATGGGCAAAAATGAGCCAAATTTTCGACCTCAAAAAATGACTTTTCTCCAAATTTGGGTCCTCCCCCCCTTCCGGGCAATGGTGCAGCTGGGGGGGGAGTGGGGGGGTCCCCCCCTAGGTACAGTAGGTAGGTTGCCGCCCCTCCCCTGGTACAGTAGGTAGGTTGCCGCCCCACCTAACTTTTCACCCAAAACATTCATTTTTGGCTTAAAATTGCATAAAATTAGCATATTTGACTGCAAATAGGCGAAAAATCGCGCGCTGCGCGCGAAATTAGTGTTTTAGGCCACATTTTCTTCAGTATTTAGACATAAAAAATTTCGGTTTCCAGATGCCCCCCCCCCCCCAAGTGGTACGACCCCCCCCCCCCTAGCTCGGCTGGTACAGCAGGTAGGTTGCCGCCCCGCATTTTGGGTGGTACAGTAGGTTGCCGCCCCGCCTGGGTAGCTACACCACTGCTTCCGGGTCCCTCCCCCCTTCCCCCCAGGTGGGTACGTCTGTTCCCCCTCCGAAAAAAGGGGGTACCGCCTGTTCCCCCTCCGGACCAGGAACTACACTGCTTAAGAGTACATTCTTATCAATATGTATCATAAAAATTTTGTTCCCGGATGACCCCCCTAGCTCGGCTGGTCGGTACAGTAGGTAGGTTGATTGCAGGCAGGCTTTTTTGGTGGTGCAGTGGGTTGATTGCAAAGGCCTACCCGGCCCGGCCCGTGTACCGATTTGGGTCCCGCACTACACTGATTTGGGTCCCGCAAAAAATCTGCATATACTCTGCGCGAGGCGCGATTTTTTGGAGATTTTTGGTCCAAAACGGTGGTTTTGGCTTAAAATTTGAGCAATTCGGGCCGGGTTGGACCGGCATGGCTCGGCCCGAGCCAAAAATTCCAAATCTCTCTAACCCTACTGTGCACGTGCACCAGTGTAGTGGCAGGCCCATGTGTTGGGAGGTAACAGGTAAGTATGATGCGGGGTTGTGGGACCGGAAGCGTGAGACGTATGATTTTGGTCACCCAAAAAGTAGAAAAACACCGTTTTTGTGATACAATTTTGGCCAAAAATTGAGGCAAAATAGTACTTTTTCAAAATTTTCGCCGAAAATCGCCTAAAAATAGGTATTATGGGTGGGGCGCGATTGTTGGGAAAACAAGGTCAAAAAACACCGATTTTTGCCTTAAAAAGGTATAAAATTGCTTGTGAGAGGTATGATTTGGAGTTGTGAGAGGTAAGTACTCAACCCCCCAACCCCCTCGGGTTTTGTGGTAGGTAAGTACTGAGAGGGGGTAACCCCCCAACCCCCTGCCTCTACCATGACGTGCACGATATGCTCTTGATCTCGCTTCAGATGAAAACGGACGCTACACCTTGGTTCGCCTCGTCCACCGCGGTATACCTATGCTCTTATGACTGACCAGTGTTGGAGGTGGGGGGGGGGGGTTTGGGGGTAGCCCCCCAGTACAGTAGGTATCCCCCTCGCCTGGTACAGTAGGTATCCCCCCGATGGTTGGCATGGTACAGTAGGTATCCCCCGATTTTCACCCCGGTACAGTAGATATCCCCCATTCTGCCTCAAAAGTGCCAATTTTTGACCAAAATGGCCAAAATTAGTGTGAAATCAGCGGTTTTTACCTCAAATTACCCCAAATTCGCGCGCTACTACGTTTTCACACGATTCCACACATAATAAACACATTAAAAATTTTCACCCCTAACCTAACCCCCCCAACCCCCCAAACCCCCCTGGGTACATAACCCACCCCCAGGCCATCGGCTTTGGTACAGTAGGTATCCCCCTCTCCGAGCGCGGTGCAGTAGGTATCCCCCTCTCCGAGCGCGGTACAGTAGGTATCCCCCCTCCAGAGTACCTCCAACACTGTGACTGACGATTGCAGCAGCCATGACAGTCTGCCAATCTCGAATTTACAGTGGAGCAATATTGCTGGCGAATGTGAACTTGAACAAACCGTGTTGCAGCAGCAATGCGCTTATCATGCAGAGGCTGTTTTCTGCTCGCTCGAGCCGAGGAACTGTTGGTCGAACGAAGCCAGGTGTCATTTTTGAAATTGTAAATTTGACAAGAACGTCGTGCGTCACGGAAGCGGGATTATTTCTTTGTTCTTATCAAGGCTTTGCTATCTTTCAGGACCTGCTCCGATTCCGGCGATCCGAAATGAAGGTCGTGAAATTCGGCCTATCACTCGGCCGGGAAAGCCGCCACCAGCCAGATTTAGCCTGAAAAGCATCAAGGAATTCATCCACAGAAAATTCAGGTTGGCTTGATTCAAAAACAACAACCATTGGCGAATCTGTTGCTCCTGAGGAATCTTTTTTAATGAAGAATCACTATTTATTTCAGATACTGCGCTTACCAGTACCCAAAACTGACGTTATCGAGTCTGGGCATTGCCAGTCTGCTCATAATGTTCTCGCCAATAATCAAGAACAACATCATCTACCACTTTTTCATGACCGAAGAGGAACAACAAACGGCCATGTTCGATCGTACAATGTTGATCAAGGAGAGACTCAGGGGTGGGTTGTTTTTTTTGTTTAGCATACGGGATTTATTAATATTTGTGGCCGCAGTATGATTCTGGCACCATCATGTAGTCATTGGATGACAATCATATCGATGTGATCAGTTATCGCGACCCGAACCTTTGCCCTGTTCATTTAACTCACCGGCTGCGGGAATGAGCCGGATGCTAAATTAGCCCAAACTCAAAGTGTCCCAATTTACCGTTTTCTATGGAAGCGAAATCTGGTCTTTGATGCTCGAATACGAAAACATTCAGGCACGAATCTGGCGATCCCCTTTTCGGACCGACGTATGGACCTGCATTTTGGGGCCGAGCCGACTGCAGAACAGATGCGCCGGTTCTATGGCGTCGGCCCGGACATCAAACGAGACGAATAATAGACAAACACTTCTCCTGCCTTGTTTGTGTATCTAGTCGCTCTTCCAGTTTTCAATTTTGAGAAATTCCGTGCCAGGATTTTAATACTGACGTCCTATCGCATCCGCTCCTGCTCGTGAAGAAATATAAGATTTTATTCTCAAATCTGTGTGTGGAGCCTTTATGAAAAATTTGCATTATACACAATGTGAGACAATAAAAAGAGATACTGAAAACCGTTATAAAAATGGATTTCTCTGACAAAACGCACGATTATACATAAAGCTCCACTGTTCTTTGTAGAATTATTTTTACATAAATTTCTCGCACATGGTATGATACAAAAGATTAATTGCAAACGGCATGAAAATTAACGCACAACACGAACACGAATATTTGTAAAAAGCAAGCAAAATTTCAGAAAAATTCACAATTTTCATCACCAAAATATGTAGCAGACCGGTTAGATCAGGACCACAAAGCAACAGAAAATTTAAAAAACAGAAACCGCACAGGCAATCACCGAGACAAAAAAAGCAAGAAAGTGAAATATGTGAAGAAGTTCAGCAATCTTTCAGGTATTGATACAGTACACTTTTTCGCAGGCAGACAAATCACTCAACAAAATAGAAACTGTACATCGGTGGACGGTGATATCAACCTTCATAAGATTATAAAAAAGCGATCTCGTTTGCAGATATACTGATGAGATTTGCTGATCATAGCATGTCAACGTTCATGCTGATCGCAACGAATAAAACTCGCAATTTATTGAAAAAGGTCACATGACCAAGGCGAATCGAAATCACCAATAACGTAACAGCAGTGGGTCTGGCCCGTTTCGGCCCACGTTTGACACCGTTACACCTTTAAAACTATACCTACTGTGCCCGTGTTGATTGCGTAGCTCAACAATCGAGACAAAAACGATAGCAAAATTATGAGAAATCAGTATATAAATATGTAAACAATCGCGCAAAAATATTTAGATACCGCATAACAGATTCGTCTGGGGGCAAGCTGGGTTCCAGGGGACGGAAATACATAACACACAGTGTTGCTGGCTAGAATAAGATGACAGGCAAAACGATATTACGCAAAATGATATGCAATATGTAGACTGACATATAATTTACAGAACGTAATAACAATTTTCGAAAAAGGAACAATATACTCACGAAAACACAGGCCACAACCGTGGAATCAGCGATAACGTACCGAATTATGGAAGTCATACTAGGCTAGAAAAATGACGAGCATGCTTCGAAACTGAATTTCGAAAACAGAACAATCAAAACGACCACAAATCTGGCTAACAATGTAGCACGAAAATCTGACAAAAGTAATTCCGCAAGTCTCAAGGAATAAATGAAAAATAAATGAACCCCCTTTGGATAGCAGAACCAGAAACAAGTCGCAACTGAAATCCATTCACACTTCAATCAATTTTATATAAAGGAGCTAAGCTTGTCAAAAATTTACAATATTTTAGGTCATTTCAGCGAACGAGCTAACCGTTTGGCTCAGAAATCTAAAACACGGACGGAGCTAAATGACAGACAACAAAAAATTTCACAAAGAGCAAATTGATCCGCCGTTGAGTCGGCCAGCAAGCAAATCAACGGAC